>MU691395.1:7961-22362 GCA_026770625.1 Nicotiana glauca
TACTCATACTACACTTCTGTGCATTTTTGTTGCACAGGTATATATACACCTCTAGCAGCCTATTGGGTGTAGCAGCATGGATGACGCTGGGACTAGGTGAGCTGCATCATTGAGGCGACCGCAGCTAGAGTAGTTCCTTCCAATGTACTGTATTTACTTTCCGCCCACTGTATTCCGGGCGGATGTTGTATTTTATTTCTCTTGTCAGTAGTCGCTCATGTACTTGTAACATCGGGTTTCTGGGATGGTTTTCAACGGATTTGTTCTAATCATTATTATTTAAATTTGAATTCAAGATGTTAACTTTTATTTATAAAAATGGAAGGAAAAAAACCTTAGATTTTCAAAAGTATTAAAAGAAGAATTAATTGATGAGTTAGTTGGCTGACCTGACAGAGGTGTCCGACGCCACCACGACCCTTAGTGGATTTTGGGTCATAACAGTATGGATCCATTTTGAGGTTTGGTTCCTCATTTTTCATACTCTGTTTGCTTAATAGTGTACTTCCGTCAACTTTGTTATTCACTGTTATATGGATGTTTGAGTTGTTTGTTCAGGTTTGCTTTTAGTCTTGCTTACTGTTCACGTGAGAAAGCTTTGAGATTTCCATTGGTGTTGTTTGTGTTTCCCTCTTCATTGAATGAATAATATTGGATGCTCTTTTATGGGTATTGAACCTTGGATGGACGAAGTAGTCACTGCCATGGATTTTAATTTGTTTGCTCATAATATCGTGTTATTCATTTTGTGTTAGCGTGTTAAAATAAATATTTGGTGCAAGTTGCTGAATTAACTAATTTAGCTTAGGAAGTTTTGGATAATCATTTTTATATCCAGCTCATTCCATTCCATAAATATTTTATTCAATGTGCTGTAAAGTTTAATATGAAAAATGAGTCATGACTTTGTTCTGTTAATATGTTGAACATTTGGATGCTTAATTGGTTACGGCAGTAAATTGTAATCGAGGGATTTTGGAGGCCATTAAGATTAAATTGGGTTTGGGATTGTTTGCTAGCTTACTTCTTCTACAACCAAATTCACAACCCATGACCCTTACTTAATTAACTTTAATCCTTTAGAAATTGAGGTGTGCTGTGCCGAACCAAAATCACAATTGCACGGCCCTCGCTTTAATTAATCTTGTTTATCCTTAAAAATCGAGGTGTGCCATTTAGCGAATTCTCATGGCCCTCGCAAAGTTGCAAACGCGTAGCTGCTTTAGGCGCGTATTTTATTAATTTACTTTCCTAAACTCGGGTGCACATTTATGTGACTCAAATCCAAATCTTAATGCTAGATAAAATGTGTTATGGACTGTGGGTACATTTATGTGACGTGGTTCGAAACATATTTTAAATAACGTTGCAATCTTCTTTTAATTAATTAAATAAAGGTGGTTTAAAAGTTAAATGCACATAAGTTCAAAATATTCTAAAATCAGATAATTAAGCCGAATATAACAGTTGAGCGACCGTGCTAGAACCACGGAACCTGGGAATACCTAACACCTTCTTCCGGGTTAACAGAATTCCTTACCTGGATTTCTGGTTCGCGGACTATAATACAGAGTCAACCCTTTCCTCGATTCGGGATTTAAACCGGTGACTTGGGATACCATAAATCTCCCAAGTGGCAACTCTGAATCATTTTAATAAATAAGTCCCGTTTCGATTTTTCTTTAATTGAAAAAATTTACTTTTATTATATCCTTCAGGGGGTGTAGTGACAAAGGAGGTGTGACAGCTCTGGCGACTCTGCTGGGGATGATAACCCAGAATCACTGGTTCAGAGTTAGAAATTCGAGCTTAGAATAATTGTTATTTGGCTTTGTTTATTATCTGATATTTTACATGTTGGGCTTAATGTGCAAAATGATGCTTTTGCCGCTTTGATATTATTTGAACTGTACATATAAACCGTTACGAAACCCTTCTTTTCTTATCTTCTGGGATGTGCTCGCTAGTCGAGACTCCCTATTCTGTTAGTGTCATACCTTGAAATAAGAAAGAGGCTCAGACAAGTTACTAAGTCGGATGATCTTTCGGGTCCCCGGTACGTAGCCCCCTCCTCGACTCGAGTTGTCCGCTCGAGTACACAGTCTAGAACAAATACCCATATTTTGAACCTAGAATAACTCAGCCTCACGCCGGATCCCTAGTAGGAACGTTTGTTTGCATCATGTGCATTTGATTTTGGAGACTCAACACAGGGGTTGAGTCTGTCTAGGATAGGTGTACGCTAAATGAAAAAGACCATCCTGGTGCATCTTACTTGCTACTTGTGCATTTATTTGCTTCGGACTTGCATGCTGATCGGCTTTTGAATATTGGAAAAATTTGAAAAAAAAAAGAGAGAGAGAAATAGCAGTACAGAGGGTTAATAGAGTTAATCACCTATTTTGAAAATACCAATGCCCAAAGAGTGTCGAAACTCTTGAGAAAATGAAAGAAAAAGAGAGCAAAATTATTTTTGTTTTCAAAAATAGTTTGTTTTATTTGGCAGAACTACGCGGGTCTGATTCTCACCGGATGTGAGATATGTAGGCAAATCTCATCGGTTTCGCCCCCAATTTTTTAAAAACCCAAAAAAGAATTCTTTTACTTCCTTCTTTAGAAAATTTTTTCTTTGAAAACCCAATTTCTTAAAAATACAAAAAATATTTTCTTTTAGTTGCTTCTCAAAAAAAATACAAAAATATTTTCATTCTTCTTTTGAAAATTGAAAAGAAAATTCAAGATTCAAAAATACTTTCTTTTTCTTTAGAAGTACTTTTTTCCTAACTTTAGAATAAAAATCCATATATGTAAAAATATTTTTCTTTCTTCTTTAGAAGTTTTTGTATCAAAATTCCAAAAAAAAACAACAATAAAAGTCAAAATTCAAAAAAAAAATTCTTTTTTATCTTTAGAAGTATTTCTTTCATAAATTCCAAATAAAAGTCCAAAAATTCAAAAATATTTTCTTTCTTCTTTAGAAGTTTTTCTTTTGAAATTCCAGGAAAAAAAGAGAGTCGAAATTCAAAAAAAAAAAGAAAAAAAAATCTTTCTTCTTTACAAGTCTTTCTTTGCAAAAATACTGAAGAAAAATCAAAATTCAAAAACTATTCTCTTTCTTCTTTATAAGTCTTTCTTTCGAAAAATAAATTCAAAATTCAAAATCTAAAAAAAAAAAAGGTTAGTTTATTTACTTTATTCCTGATCTTCCCGAACTACGCAAGATCTGATTCATGTTCCCACATGATATGTAGGCAACCCACATCGGTTCGATCGAATGGTTAAAAAAAAAAAAAAGCAAAAAAAAAAACAAAAGAAAAGAGAGAGAAAAAAAAAGAGTGTTCATTCTAACATCCTTGTTGTTTTGAAATAAAAGCAGGTCAAAGGTGGTCGGTTTGTTGGTTTGTAATGGGAGTCACAAAAACAACCCAAGATCTCTCAAAAATAAGAGCATCTTCTCAACCAATGGAACAAGCACCATTGTTGTTGATCCAAGGTCACGAAAAAGCAAGTAGGCAAGTTGGCGGCGAAAAATTAAAATGAAGGCAAATGTGGGGTTGACTTTATCAGATTTGAGCAATAAAACATGAGCTGCTCGGGATAATTGTCAAAATTTGAGTGTTGAATCCAAAGCAATCAAAATGGTCAAATGTCGTAGTAATGCTGATGTGCGAAATATGTGGCTAAGATGTCACTTGGTAATTGGAAAGTCATTCCTCTTCAGTCATGGTAGCTTATTTTGCCGTCTTTTCTTCTTCTTTTGTGCTATCGGATCTTTCTATCCTTTATTCGAAAAAAAAGAGGAAAAAAAGTCAACCATTTGTGCATAGAGCCCGTTTGGCTTAGCTGATAAACATTAGGTGCTGAAAAGCACTTTTAAGTGCTGAAGCTGATATAAAAAATAAGCAGTTACGTGTTTGGATAAAAGTGCTGAAATTAATAATATGCAACTGAAGAACTGAATATACGAAGAGTTTTGTTTTAAAAAGAAGTATTTTAGAGATAAAGGGGTTGCTCTGATGGTAAGCAACCCTCACTTCCAACCAAGAGGTTGTGAGTTCGAGTCTCCCCAAGAGCATGGTCACTACAAAAAAAAACTGGATTTAGCTACGAACGTCGTCGCTAAAATGCTCGTTGCTAGCAGAATCTTTTGATAATCCGTCGCTAAATGAGATTAGCGACAGATTTTTCTGTTTAGCTATAGATTTTGTCTGTCGCTAAACCCTGGTTTTTTAGTAGTGGGTGGGAAGTTCTTGGATGGAAGGATGTCGGGGTCTATTTGGAAATAGCCTCTCTACCCCAGGGTAGGGGTAAGGTCTGCGTACACACTATCCTCCCCATACCTCACTAAGTGGGATTACACTAGGTTGTTGTTGTTGTTGTTGTTGTTGTAGTAGTATTTAGAGATAGAATAATTAATATTTTGGTCAAATTTAAAGTGCTTATAAGCTGAAATTTGATAAGTTGGGGGAGACCAACTTATGACTTTTGGCTTATTTTGGCTTATAAGCACTTTTAATTTTATCAAATGTGTAGATAAGCCAAAAAGTGCTTATAAGCCAGTTTGACTAGCTTATAAGCTTAGCCAAACACCCTCATAGTTCTTTTCACGCTAGTTCTTATGACATGGCATGCGTGCGAAAATTTTGGCCAGATCTTAGAAACTGATTTAATCTGGAATTGGATAACTTGAAAAAGAAAAAAAAACTTTTGAGAATGAATAAAGAGTTGAAATACTTGGGAATTAAAGTAGAGTAAAAGTCACTTTCGAATCATTGTGAAGATCGGGTTTGAAGAAGAATCAATTGAAGATTGTTGGAAAGTTTGACGTTAATGGACGGAAAGTGTCTTGTAACCACGACACATCAAGAAGACATACATGTTCGTCAATGCTGTGATCGCGACAAGATACTATAATTGGCGTTCTCGAGACTGGGAGGCCCTTTTTCTGCTACCCAAATACTTTATACCATTTGTCACCACTTTGAGCTTGTGTTATTTTCTTTGACCACCCTCTTTTGGAATCAATTTTAGAGTCAAGAGTCAAAAAAAAATGAAAAGAAAAGTCCATGTCCCAAGAGAACAAACTGGGGCAATTCTTAGAAAGTTCAAGTAAAAAAAATGAAGAAGAAAATAATAGTCAGAGGTCCATGCCCCCAGAAAATAGAAGTTGGGGCAATTTGTTTTGAAAGAAAAAAAAATAGAGAACAAAAAAGAAAAAAGAAACAGAAAGAAGATAAAAAAAATTTTAGTTAGGTCAGATATTTGAACTACATTAGACATGATTCCTTAAAAAATAAGGATACGTAGGGAGCCTCACGGTTCGGTCCAACCAAATAAGAATTCAAAGAAAAAGGAAAAAAAATTCAAAAAAAATCCCCAATAGCTGAAACTGGGGTAGATATTTTATTCCACTTCTAAAAGAGTCGATTCCAAGAGTTGTAAGTCCATAACCCCTCATTTGGAGTTTACTTTAAGCCTTCATGCCGACCTTTCTTTTCAACCCTATCCAAAAAAACCTCCCAAGTAAAGGCATCACGATATGCCTTCAAGAATGCCAAGACAAGCATGCAATAAGCAACAGTTGTCACACGACATAGAACACTGCCAGTTGCTCACACAAGGAAGCAAAGCAACAGAAAAAAAAAGAGAAAGAAACATGAGAGAGTCTTGCTAGTGAAAACCCTCACGGGTACTGTAAGTCGATGGTAAGTAGAAAAAATGAGAGAGACTTGTTGGTGAAAATCCCTCGGAGCACTACTAGTTGAAAGTGAGTCATGAAGCTGATACAAAGGATTGGCATGAACAAGCCCGACTTCAAAAGCCATACGAATGGTAAAAGGGAAGATTAGATTAGTTTGACAGATTAGGCCGTTAAGTCCAAAATGCATGTCATGATCATTAGGGCTAGTTATTAAAAAGAATAATAATAATAATAATAATAATAATAATAATAATAATAATAATAATACTACTCTTCCTTCTGTCCTCCCGACATGGGACATTTCTTGTTAATATTCATTTTTTTCGCATCATTGTGTCCTTCACTTTGGGTCAGTCTTTGTGAAACACAAGCAAGAAAACATTTCCACGTCTGCTACCAGCTTTTCAGTTGCACAAAATAAATTTGGCCAGCACATTCGGTTGTTACTGTCAGCATGCCTTGAGGATTCATGCAAAGGCTCCCCCCAAAACACCCTTATCAGCCTACTTGGCGCAAGCAAAGATAACTGGTGATTCTCTCTGACAAACAAATTGCTCAAAAGCAGGAAGTCATTCAAGATATAGAAAAAGGTCACCTAAGAAAAGATCTCCAATTAGGACAAGGCTGTTTGAGCTGCAAATACAAATGGTACTATTGTAAAACAATCAGAGTTGGTGCAGTTCAAAAGTCTTTTGAGACCGACTCAAGCTGATTGAGTAGAAGCTAAGTTGCCCAAGACTCAAGGCCACAAACCAACCACCATTTTCAAAACTGACAAAATTTTCTTTGTTTGCAATAGGAACAAAGCAGTGCAAGGAAAGTGGTTCAAAAAAAAAGAAGGGAAAAAAAAAGAGAAAAAGAAAGAAAACAACAACAACAACAACAACAACGAAAAAAGGGAAGAAAAAGAAGAAGGAGAAGAGAAGAGCCGACAAAAGGAAGTTTCTCAAATTTTGCCTTTTTCTATCTTGCTCATGTGCATAAAATTTTGCTATTTGGTCATCATATTTTGCCTCATAGGATAAAAAGTCCTAGTCTGATGGATTTTCCTCCCAATAGAAATCTTAGTCTGATGAATTTTTCTCCTAAGATAGAAAACCTAGTCTGATGAACTTTCTCCTAGGATCAAAATCTTAGTCTGATGAATCTTTCTCCTAAGATAGAAGACCTAGTCTGATGAACTTTCTCCTAGGATCAAAATCTTAGTCTGATGATTTTTTCTCCTAAGATAGAAGACCTAGTCTGATGAACCTTCTCCTAGGATCAAAATCTTAGTCTGATGATTTTTTCTCCTAAGATACCAAAAAAAGAAAAATCTTAGTCTGATGAATCTTTCTCCTAAGATAACAAAAAAAGGGAACCTATTCTGATGAATTTTCTCCTAGGATCAAAATCTTAGTCTGATGAATTTTTCTCCTAAGATAGAAAACCTAGTCTGATGAACTTTCTCCTAGGATAGAAATCTTAGTCTGATGAATTCTTCTCTTAAGATACCCCAAAAAAAAATCCTGGTCTGATGAATTTTCTCCTAGGATAGAAATCTTAGTATGATGAATCTTTCTCCTAAGATAGAAAACCTAGTCTGATGAATTTTCTCCTAGGATAAACGTTTTAGCCGGATGAATCTTTCTCCTAAGATACCAAAAACAAAAAAAAAGGGACCTAGTCTGATGAATTTTCTCCTAGGATAAATGTCTTAGTCTGATGAATCTTTCTCCTAAGAAAGAAAACCTAGTCTGACGAATTTTCTCCTAGGATAATTTGAAAAAGAAGGGAATTCTAAATTCGGAAAAAAGAAAGGAAGTCTGAATTCGAAAAGTCCGGATTAAAAAAAAAGGGGACCTATTCTGATGAATTTTCTCCTAGGATAAATGTCTTAGTCTGATGAATCTTTCTTCTAAGACAGAAAACCTAGTCTAACGAATTTTCTCCTAGGATAATTTGAAAAAAAAGGGAAGTCTGTATTCGAAAAAAAAAGAAATGAAGTCTGAATTCGAAAAAAAGGGAAGTCTGGATCTAAAAAAAGGGGGTCAATTTTTAGTTTTCTTGAAATCAGGAGCCCACCTGGAGAACAAGGGAAGACAATTCAAGTTTCAAGTTAAAGCAGCAATGTTCAAAGGAAGGCGGTTCAAGTTCAGCAATCAGGCGCCCACCCGGAGGAACAAGGGAAGGCAACTCAAGTTTCAAGGGGAATCAGTTTCGAAGGAAGAAAATTCAAGTTTCAAAGGAAAGTGGTTCAAGGTGCAAAGGCAAGTAACAAGAGAACACAATTCAAGTTTTATAAATCAGGCGCCCACCTGGAGAACAAGGGAAGTCATTTTAGAGTTTGATCCAAGTTAGAAGAAGAAACTCGCGGCAAGAATATGAGTCAGCAATCCGAGATGATCAACAGAAGTTAGTCACAATCCAAAAAAAAACACACACAAAAAGAAAGACAAGAAGTGAGTTCAAATGCAGAAGTTAATGAAAGATGTGAGCTGCTCTAGATAGGGCAGAAGTCACAAGCTTTTCATGTCCTGTCTTGATCCGAAAAGCTGAAGAAGGATGAACTAGCACCTGCAACTAGCAAGCATCAAGGTTCAAATCTAAAGTCTGCATGAAGAACCACACAAAACTCAAGATCAAGCTTCAGAAGACTTATAGATAGGAGTCTTGTAACCCAAAGTTGACAGGCATAGTTAGTCTTTTTCATTTCTTTTGATTTTGAAGTAATAACAGGATCGCGGACCGGAACCTCGACGGAACGGCACCTCGATCAGCTCTCCACCTCGATACTCCGTCATTGTTCTCACTTCTGAACTACACGTGGCCTGATTCCTTTATAGCCAAGGATACGTAGGCACCTCAGATACCAGGGCTCGGTCACATTCTCCTTTCTTCTTTCTTTTGGTCTCCTTAAATAAGGGTCGGGTCAAAAACCTGTCTAGTCATTCTTTGTCTGAAAACTCTTCATGTTTCCAGCTAAAGAGGGGCAACTGTTGACATGCGATTTTTGACCCTCCTCAAGATTTTTCATATTTTAGCACGTAAATGTTTAATTTAGGCTTAATATAGCCATTTCAATTAATTTTTACTCTTTTACTTTATTTTATTACAAAAAAAAAAAAGAAAATTAAAAATATATATATAAATAAATAGTTTCATTAATATTTTATAGTCATTTTTAATCTTGAAAAATACCAAAAATAGTTTTGTTTTAACGGTCAATATTATTTTAATATTTATTTCATTTAAATAAAATTAATTAATAAATAAGTTAGTATTTTTAGTCTCGTTCGCGGAGTAGTATCAAAACGCAAGGCTGGGCGCAATGCCAGCCGGGAGCGCATGCAGCTGGAATGCACATCTGTGCACATGGGCTGACTACGAGCACATGGGCTAGTTGCCCAAAAATATGGGTAGAACTCAAGCACATGGGCAACAAGTTGTCCAAAAACAAAGGAAAAGTGCTCTACCATCAATGGTTTCCCACATTTTTCCATGTGGGGGGCTTGTAAACTTATGGTTTTAAAAGGTCAGCTTGCTAGAGAAGGGGAGGGCCTCTAGGGGGAGAACAGAAAAAAAAAACGGAAACTGGGAGAGACGGGGTATACGCTAGGTATACATTCAATATACAGAGTATATACACGGGCAGTGAGGAAAAAAAACTCTCTCGATACTTCTTCTTCATCAGCCATTTTCGACCAAGAGAATCTCCACGGAAGCTCCTTCTTCTTATTCTGAGAATTAGGACCTCCATTATAGCACACAATATACACGACCCCTTCCCGGATTTTAATCATCTTCTTTAGCCGCAACGCACATGACCTTTTCCCCTCCCCTAACATGTTCTTCATCTCCATGAACACTAGAGAACCCTAAGACGAAAACTTCCAAACACCAGCAGCAGCCATCACCGCCTTCATCTTCATCGCCGGCTATTGTTCTTCTTTCTCCCTCGTCTCCCATTTCTCTATTACTGCTGCGACGGGGATGACATCCTTGACTATACATACCTATTTTCTGATAGCTCACTTCTAGTACATGCGAGGTTTGTCTCAGTTGCGTGTCGAAGTTTCCGTTTGAGGGCTCCGTCCATGGTTCATCGTGTTTGAGCTTAACGTTGCCTCGCAACTAATGTATGGATCCATTTTGAGGTTTGGTTCCTCATTTTTCATACTCTGTTTGCTTAAAAGTGTACTTCCGTCAACTTTGTTGTTCACTGTTATACGGATGTTTGAGTTATTTATTCAGGTTTGCTTTTAGTCTTGCTTACTGTTCACGTGAGAAAGCTTTAAGATTTCCATTAGTGTTGTTTGTGTTTCCCTCTTCGTTGAATGAATAATATTGGATGCTCTTTTATGGGTATTGAACCTTGGATGGACGAAGTTGTCACTGCCATGGATTTTAATCTATTTGCTCATAATATCGTGTTATTCATTTTGTGTTAGTGTGTTAAAATAAATATTTGGTGCAAGTTGCTGAATTAACTAATTTAGCTTAGGAAGTTTTGGATAATCATTTATATATCTAGCTCATTCCATTCCATAAATATTTTATTCAATTTGTTGTAAAGTTTAGTATGAAAAATAGGTCCTGACTTTGTTCTGTTAATATGCCGAACATTTGGATGCTTAATTGGTTACGGCAGTAAATTGTAATCGAATGATTTTGGAGGCCACTAAGATTAAATTGGGTTTGGGATTGTTTGCTAGCTTACTTCTTCTACAACCAATTTCACAACCCATGACCCTTACTTAATCAACTTTAGTCCTTTAGAAATCGAGTTGTGCCGTGCCGAACCAAAATCACAATTGCACGGCCCTCTCTTTAATTAATCTTGTTTATCCTTAGAAATCGAGGTGTGCCATTTAGCGAATTTTTATGGCCCTCACAAATTTGCAAACGCGTAGCTGCTTTAGGCGCGTATTTTAATAATTTATTTTCCTAAACTCGGGTGCACATTTATGTGACTCAAATCCAAATCTTAATGTTAGATAAAATGTGTTATGGATTGCGGGTACATTTATGTGACGTGGTTCGAAACATATTTTAAATGACATTGCAATCTTCTTTTAATTAATTAAATAAAGGCTGTTTAAAAGTTAAATGCACGTAGGTTCAAAATATTCTAAAATTAGATAATTAAGCCGAATATAACAGTTGAGCGACCGTGCTAGAACCACGGAACCTGGGAATGCCTAACACCTTCTTCCGGGTTAACAGAATTCCTTACCCGAATTTCTGGTTCGTGGACTGTATTACAGAGTCAACCCTTTCCTCGATTCGGGATTTAAACCGGTGACTTGGGACACCATAAATCTCCCAAGTGGCAACTCTGAATCTTTTTAATAAATAAGTCCCGTTTCGATTGTCCTTTAATTGGAAAAACTCCCTTTTATTATATTATTTCGGGGGTGTAGTGAAAAAGGAGGTGTGACAAGTGGTATTAGAGACTATGTGGTTCATGTGGGATTTCTAATTAGCGAAGAGTACATACTAGCAGCCAAGACATTGGAGGAAGCGAGTTTAACAGTCATAAGGATGACAATCGCCAAATAAATGACTTGAGGTGTCTTATGACTGGTGTCATACGAGCGGTGAAGGTTGGTATTGTGGATCATCGGAAATGTGTCTTATGATTTTGCACCAAGTGAGGGGAGTCCACTATCAACGATCAGATTGCGGGGTCATGTGTTATATCAATTTTAGTTTGAGATGTATTTATGTGGTATTGAAAGGTTTTCCAAAACTTGTATATGATCAAGAGTTGAGATTTGAACGGGTTGATGATGAGACTTGAGATGTTCCCGCATCCTTAATAATTTTACATTTCAGTATCAGCGGGGTCATAGAAACGTATTCAGTATACTCGTAGTGCTTAAGTTAATCAAAACACTCGCGTAGGGCAGTCATCTTTTCATGTACCAGTGGCATGGAATTTCCAGGAATGGTTATTTAAGTTATCCGGTACAAACTCAGTATGAGCAGTCGAACTGCGGATGGGTTGTTATGAAAATGGTAATACTAGGAACATCTTGAGAAATTGTCATAGACTTGGGAGAAATCTATTCCATCAGAGCACACGTGCCACGTACTCCATTATAGTTACTACTCTGCTTACACTACCAATTAGAGGTGGAGGAAAAGCGGGTAGGTGGTGCCTAAGAGGTGGAGGCCCGACCCATTGATGTATTTGCTATGGTATAGCTAAGGTTGCTACACTAGATAGAGTTGTTACTAGTACGAACTCGAGTTATCATAAAGGAACAATTTCCTTAACTTGATTCGGTTATGAGTATCGAGGCAAGTCCTCCTAATATGCTCTACTCATGAGTGAGCTTCGTAATCTTAAATTTACTTATATGAATACTCCTGTTGGGAGATTATATGTAGATAGTCATGTCTATCATTATTTGTTAGTCACTAAAAATAGTTGTGATGTGGTTTTTGATGTGATTTCAGGAAAATTGATTTAAATTGCGAATTTTGTTCCCTATTGGTGTGAGGGTTCCTTATGTGTTGTGATTTTGTTTAACAGAGCTTATTTAGAAGAAGAAAGAAAGGAAATGGAAAAATTTCAGTTGACACAATGTGCATATTACTTGTTTACAGAGTTGAGGACGAGATCCTCGTACTTTTACATGATGTGAAATATTTAAACCGAGCTACAAGCTGCGGTAAATGTTATATAAGGACGAGGTCCTTGTGGTGAAAAGTTTATGTGTTTAAATTCTTCCTTCATGAAATTAAAATTTGTAATATAGTACTTATAAGGATACATGCCAATGAGGCTTAATTGAAAATTCTTGTATGAATATCTTTAAGCATAATTTGCCAATTTGTATTGTAACTATTGAGTAGCCCACAAGACAAGTGCCCAGGTGGAGCTAAATGTGACTCGCTAATTCGGGTAATTAATTTTGAGGTCTTCATGCCTCATTGTTAGAAAATGGAGGCTTGAAATGAGATTTTTGTTGGCATGAGATTAATTGGCGATTTGTAATAGATTATGCACAACTATTAAGACCAGAGGTGTGGTTATGGTCATACATATGATGTGTTTCATGTCCAGATATCTTTATGATAATGTCACGCTTGTAATACGGAGATTTTTATTATTGATATATACATTGTGGTGATTTGTTGAGTTGTGGATGTGTTCTTAGAAGTTGTTTTGGTGTTACTCTAACAGGTGGATAGGCCCAATTACAGCTCTGCCAAAATTTTCGAAATATTTGGGAGTTAGAAAAATTTGGGACATTAAGATGTGCGAAGAAAAATAGAAGTTACGTTATGTGTTTGAGAGCGGATTCTACTTCTTATTTGAGGATGAATGACCCTAAGTGGGGGAGGATATTACAACCGTTAATCTCTATTAAAAATTTGATTCGTGCGTAGGCGAGTTGCTATAGCCAGGTGAGACTAATATCGTATGATGATGTGAAAATCGGGCCTTTTGAAAATGTTCGGAGTGTAAGAAATCTGGTCTTAAGGTTTACAAATATAGATAAAAGAAATAATATTAATTGAGGTAGTGTTGTCGGATTTATGTCGAACACAGTAGCGTGGAATCAACTGCGAGCATATGTGTAAAAGTAAAATCATCAATTTGGTCACCTTAGAATAATTTTTAGCACGTTCGAGGATGAACGTTTGTTTAAGAGGTGGAGAATGTAACAACATGAATTGTCATTTTAAGAATTTGCGCGTTGTTCAGCGGCTTAAGACCTCAATAAGCTTCATAATGTGTATTTTGACTTGTATGTGTGGTCGAGTTTGGTTTTCGTAAGAACCAGAGTTAAATTTAAAGAAAATCAAAATCTTATTTTGAAGCTCAAATGAAAAGAGTTGATCGGAGAGTTGACTTTTGAGCAAACGACCCCAAAATAGAATTTTAATGATGTCAATATCTTTGTATGGTGATTTTGGACTTAGACGTGTGTCCGAATTTGGATTCGGAAGTCCATAAAACAATTTGGCGCATTTTATCGAAGCAAGAAAGTTGACGTGTTCTAATATTATTATTTTATATGCGGAAGAGGTCTACTACCATGATGGATACCAATTGAATATGATAGCAAGTGTATGAGGCATACTATAAGATATATAGGGTCTAAGGAAACTCCTAAGTCTCAGCCAAGTTGGAAAATGTCATAATAGACTAAAGTTGCAAATGAGTATGCACAAGACTTCACTTGGGACAAGCACATCTATTTGTATATAATGAGTTATGTGATGGAAAACCTATAAAATGAAATATTTTTGAGTCTAGTTTCTAATGCTTCAAACCGATCGTTATTTGGACACTCCTACAAGATGTTATGACCAAATTACCAAACGCTGGCAGAAGTTGTACTATCGCGCCACCCCACGCGGCGCGCCTGTAGACAATTCCAGAATTGTCACGACCCAAAATCCCAACCCGATCGTGATGGCACCTCTCGTGAAGACAAGGCCAGCCAACAAATTAACAATACCTCTTTTAACAATTACTTAACACAAATAAGTCAAACCATAGTGTACATTGTCATAAATGCGGAAGGAAATGATAAAACAGGGAACCAGCCCAACTCAACCCGAAATCGGGGTGTCATAAGTCACGAGCATCTAAAGAATCTAAACACTATTATAAGACCAGTAATATACATAATGGAATTTAGAATCAAAGGAAGAGATACGGTGCCGTGAACGCTGACGGTCACCTTGCTCAGCTACGAT
>MU691395.1:32223-89515 GCA_026770625.1 Nicotiana glauca
GCGATGCCCTTGCCTTTCGAATTTGCTTCCTCGCATGACGAATCTGTCCAAAATTACAACGAATATGTTGCATTATACTAAAGAGACAATACCCAATTGAAAACAATCGAAAAATATCAAAATTCACGGACTTGGCAAAACCCGAGCCCCGGGCCCACGTCTCGAAACTCAAAAAAATTTTACGTCATCGGGTTCCTTATCTCGCCACGAGTCTAACCATACTAAAATTATTCAATTCCCATATCATTTCGACCATCAAATCCGTGATTCTATCCAAAAGGGTTTTGTGCACTTTTTCAACAAAATTCTCAGATTAAACGCCAAAATTTGCAATAGATTCAAGTTATACAACCAAAATTGAGTTAAGAACACTTACCCCATTGTTCTCTATGAAAATCTGACCAAAAATCGCCCTATCCGAGCCCCAAATCGCAAAAATGGAAAATATTTTTGGAACTTCAAAAACAATCTGTCCAGAAATTTTCGTATTACTGTTCACCCCTGTTACTGTTCACCCGTGTTACTGTTCACGGGGTACTGATCATATTACTATTCATGGATACTGTTACGGGGCACTATTACGGGTACTGTTACGGGGCACTGTTCATGGGCACTGTTCAAAACTACTGTTCACAGTGCTGTGAAAAAATGCAGCAGCTTTGTATTTCACTAAAATGCTATAACTCAATCATACGAACTCGGGATTTGACGATTATTGTTCCTATCAGTCACAAATAATAATACGGACACAGCCCTTCAATCGAAACTCTATTCGGACCTCATTTACTCAGTTCAATACCCGTTTCGCTCGTTAAATAATTAACTCATGTTTCGTGTCAAAAACTCAATCGCGACTTGATGAAATTAGACCAAACTTTCTAGATCAGTCCTATAATTCATGATTTAAATTTTGGAAGTCTCAAAATCAAATTTCGATCTCTAGAACTAAAAATGCACCTTTGGATCATTACATGTTTATGCTTAAAATAACAAAAATCTTCCAAAAATGACCCGTTGGGCATCTGAAACACACCCGAGGCCCTCCGGACCTCAACCAAAAGTACAGATATGTTTTAATACCTCATTCAAACTTGATCGAACCATCCAAACACCATCGTTAACATCAAAATCACCAAATTTCATCAAATTAAAGCTTAAGTTAAACTAAAACTTTCAAAACTTGCATTCTATCAAAAACCCGACCTAAACACGTCCGAATCAACTGAAATTTTGCGCACAAGTCCAAAATCACCTAACGAAGCTACTGAAACTCTCGGAATTCTATTCTGACTCCCGGATCAAAATATCACCTATCAACCGAAAATCGCCAAAATACTAACTTCGCCAAAATAGGCTAACTTCTTCACCGGACCTCCAAAATTACTTCCGATTGCGCTCCTAAGCCTTAAATCATCACCCGGAGCTAACCAAATTATCAGAATTCAATTCCGAGCCCTCTAACTCACAAGTCAACATCTGGTTGACTTTTCCAACTTAAGCCTTCTTAAAAGAGACTAAGTGTCTCATTTCTTAATAAAATCACTCCAATTAAATTCTAACACGCCCAATATCGATAATGAAACATAAGGAAGCATAAAATGGGAAGAACGGGTTAGTAACTCATGAGACGACGGGTCGGGTCATCACAAGAATGGTTCGAAATTTCATTTCCAGGCACATTTTGAATAGACACCCCGCGCCCCGCGCGTCGTGGCTGTACAAAACTCAGTTTTATGACCAGAGCCCCATTTCATTTAACTCATTTAGGGGTTATATTTTTGGGTATTTTTTGGTGTTCTAGAGAGAGGGGAGAGCATTTTAGAGAGAGAAGGAGGAAATCCAACATTCAAATCATCCAATTTGGCATCAATCTTCAAGAATCAAAGAACTCAATTACAAGATCTTCATCTAAGAGGTAAAGTTCTAACCATAGCCTTCAATTGATGGTTTTGTGTAATAGATAGGGGATTAAGAGTATGATTCTTAGGTGTAAGAGTATTATGAATACATGTATGTACAAATAAAGCTTGTGTGAAGATTTTCAAGTTTAAAATAGGTAAAGATTGGGTTGAGAATAGTAGAAATCTTCAAAACTTTAATTGAAGATTTGAAAGACAATCCAATGTCAGAATTCGATAATTTTTGTATGGTTGAACTCGTATCGGAACTGGTGTTCGGATTTTGTGAATTGTTTTCTTGGATTTGGAAAATGGGTCTCGTTGTTGAATTTTAAAATAAATTTTAAATTTTAATCCGGAATATTAGTAATTTCATATGAAATTAATTCGTACGATTTATATTGAGTATATTGAATTATTATGACTAGATTTGAAGCTTCGGACGAGTTTGCGAGGCAAAGGATTGTTGGAATTTTTAATTGGTAGCAAAGCCAGGTAAGTGTTTGGTCTAACCTTAGCTTGAGGGATTAGGAGTTGTATCATAAATTGTTATGTGTTAATTGTTGAGTACGACGTATAGGCATAGTGACGAGTATCTATACGTTGGTGTCAAGCATACCCGTGAGTCTTATACTTTGATTAATGTGACTCATATTTGACTTAACTGAAGAGTTTTGCCTCTGCTATTGTCATGTTATATTTTCATAACTATTTGACTCGTTTTGATTTCCTTATTATTGACTTGTATATTGTGGGATCATTGCTATGTGTTAGTTTTCCCGTTATGGAACTGTTTCCTTATGCCAATATTCTTTTCTGTGGTTATTCCTTGTAAGCTAGTTTACCGTCTCCT
Organism: Nicotiana glauca; assembly: GCA_026770625.1. Lineage (NCBI taxonomy): Eukaryota > Viridiplantae > Streptophyta > Magnoliopsida > Solanales > Solanaceae > Nicotiana > Nicotiana glauca. The sequence goes on from MU691395.1 coordinate 34,975, forward strand.
TGTGATCGAAAGTTCTTGAGTTGATTCACTCGTCGTGTTCTTATGTATATTGTCATTATTGTTGTTGTACTTGTTATGGTGATACACGAGGTTTCTACCGGGCAACCATTATTATGGGGTTGCACGAGCTTTTTGTCGTGCTATTGCTACTATTAATATATTGCACATGCAGCGTCATATGGTGGGATATGTATGTATATATATGTATATATATATATATATAAGCATATATATATATATATATATATATATATATATATATATATATATATATATATATATATATATATATATATATATATATATATATATATATATATGCTTATATGTGGGTTGTGCATATGGCAAGATAAGATGGGAACATTATGATGCACGTGTGGCGAAACAAAGCGGGCACTTATTATGTTATTATTTGCACACGTGGCGAGACAAGGTGAGTTATGTCAAGGATTGATTGTGATGATGTGTGATGGCCTGGGGGCATATATTCTTGTTGTTTAATATTGCGTTGTGGTACGCTTACCTGTATGAGATTTATCTCGTGAAAATTGTGAGGAAACATCTTAAGTGTTGTCCGTTCTTTTTCCTTACGCTTATTAGCTGGTAGGAACTATGTTAAATCCACTTGCACATTTACGTTTGGGGACTACAGGGCGGTATCCTGGGAGATCCCCAGTTGTTATCTATGTACTGAGATGTACTCCTTCCGTAATTATTTTGTCTTCGCGGTAATTATTGTTATCAATTCAAGTATTTTAATGGTTTAGATTCCTTTACGGCTGTGATCCTTTGTGTGAGAATTCATAGTGTTGACAATACCTAGCCCTATTTGTTTCAAGTATATTCAATACTTCAAATTTCAACAATTGTTACATTTTTAACTCAATTAATTTCTCAACTAAATTTTCCTTAAACCGTTTGCGGTTGTACTTTCTTAAGAAGGAATTTCTACTAAGTTAATTTATCAAATCCCTTGGTAAAAGTAATAATTCATTCGATGTAGTATTCTAATTGAAACATGGTACTTTATTTATTCAAATTAGTTCAAAAAAAATAATTTCATCTTTTCATGATGAGTTTTAAATGGGTTTAGAAGTTGTACTGTACTTCTTGTTAAGTAAATGAGGCTCCGTGAATATTCTTAAATTGTATTGGGTTAAGGACTCTATGAACTGAGTAACCTGAGAACGTTGTTGTGCAATATGAAACAGAAATATATGGGTAAAGGTGAAGGGGGAAATATATATTATTTATGATTATTAAATGAGGCGTCACAATGTGACATTTACTTGAAGGAGTTATATTCGAAAGATGCTTGTTTGAAGGAAATATATTTGAAACATATTTATAGTTGAAGGACTTTATTAATTGATTGCACTTGTGTACATTATTCGTTGAGCAATATTTATGGTGTTTTTTTGTTGCATGCTATTTATATTACTGGATGATCATTATTGTCATCATTGTTATCATCTTCCTATTATTCTTGTACGCTATATTGCACAGATTTATTTGGTAGTCTGGTCCTAGTCTCGTCACTACTTCGCCGAGGTTAGGCTAGGCACTTACCACAACATGGGGTCGGTTGTGCTGATACTACACTCTGTACTCTTTCGTACAGATCCCAATGCTGTAGACTTCGGACCGCAGTGAGATTTGTTGTTTCTTGTTCATCAAGCGACTCAAGGTAGTCCTGCAGGCGTTCGCAGGCCTTGGCGTCTCCTTCTATCTACTATTCTTGTTTCCTTCATGTATTTCCAGAGACAATGTTGTACTTATTTATTTTAGAACTTTATTCGTAGTACTTTTGGACAGTCTGTGAAGTTGTGACACCAGTCTTGGGTAGATTTGTTACGAATTGGTATTAGCAGTATTATTAAAGCTTTACAATGTAGTTTTCCGCTTATTGTTATCTAATTGTTGGCTCTAAACTCTTATCGGATTCAAAATGGAAACACAGTAAATAGTTCAATTGGTCGGCTTGTCTCGCTATCATTAGGAGGTGCCATCACGACTCACGAGGGTGGAAAGTCCGGGTCGTGACACATTTGTTTTTGACATTGCAGAAAGGTGTCTTTATGCGTATGATTTAATGGTCTCTTCACACAATCACCATATTGTTAAATCTTGTGTCGACAAGTTTTTTATTATTATCCCTTTGTATTTGTTATGCACCGGGTTTTATGGGAAGCGTAAAGACATCAACTTCAAGAATACAAAAGCATACATTGAGAAACTTGTTACCGACCCTCTTAACATTCAGTGGATTATCGGAGAGATACCACAGCAAAAAGAAGGATCACTGCAATAAAAATCTTCTTTCTTTCTATACATTTAACCTTTTTTCTTCTAATTGTTTAGTAAATATTGATATTTTTTTTTATTTTTTGCAGCAATTGTGGTGTATTTGTTGCTGCCTTTGCAGAATATGTTAGTCTTGGAAAGTTATCAATTCCGGCAGAAGATCTTTCTAATATTGACCAACACCGTAGACGCTAAGGAGTTCTACTTTGGGACTATTCTAGAAAGAAGCAGGAGCATGGGGAAATTAGTGATAGTGAGGTGACAGGCGAATTGGCAAGGCGGAAAGGTACACCGACTTTGAATGAGAAAACACGAGTCCATAGAAAGAAAAAGTAGTTGTAATGTTTGTATGGAACATGTAGTACAATTATTTAGTTGATGCTAGTTTATAAGAAAGATGGTAGACATATTTTTGAACAATTTATTCTGTTTTAATTATAGTAGACTTGCGCTACAATTATAGTAACCTTTTTTTTATATCTAGTATTGTAGTTCAAATGTAAACATTATGTTAGGTTTATATTCACTTGTTGAATCTTTACAGTACTTGATCTTTATTATTTTTAGCATATAAATCCTTTCCAACTAAATTTTTATTCAGTTATTATGTCAACAAAAAATATGTAGTTATTTTGTTGTTTTTTTGTAGATAATATGCAAACATCAATAACTAACCATTTTGTTGCTTTTAAATTCAATTTGTTGAATGTATGAAACCTCATCTATATTATTTTCACCATATAGGTTGTTTGTACCTGAATTTCAATTTAGCTATTATGTCAGTTACAGATATTTGTAGATTTTTTGTAGTTATATTTGCATATAACTTGTAGATATATTTAACATTGTGTTTTATTTCTTTTATACTCATTTTTTTAATTTAAACAATACTTCATCTATAATATTTTAAGTTGTTAACTACCTTCCTACTGATTTATAATGTATAAACTCTGTAAATTCCAGATAATGTATTTTTGTGTAGTTTTATTGTAGATAAACTGCAAAAACACATTAACAGAGGGAATATTGGTTCTCGAATTTGTATATCTACAAAAAAATACAAAAAAATATAGAAACCATTCATAAACAAATTAATCTATGAAAGTATTGTCTCAATACAAAAAAATCCTAAGTAACTACATTATGATCTTACAAAACACCAACAATTACACATCAAAATCCGTTATCCAGAACTAACCAACAATTTTTATGAAATATTATGTTAACTACATAAAATTTTATTTCTTTTTGGGTGTATTCTTGCAAGATCTTTTGTTATGCCATTCTCCTCCACAATTGCCACATGAAACCTTGTACTTCTTTGAATTTATTTCATCATATATTTTGTATCTTTCTTTTTAAGGTCTTCCTGATTGCCTTTTCCCTCCTTTAGGTGGATTTACTACTTCTTCAGTTATATGTTATGGCACATTCTATTTGCTTTCATCAGGCAAGGGATTAACTGGTATTTCATAAGTACGCAAGAAGTTTTCCCTTGTGTAATAAGAATAATATTGTTCAAAAGACTCATCCATGTGTCTTAAACCAGCAAAAGCATGTGGACAAGGTAGTTCATCAAGCTGGAATTACCCACAACTACATTTCTTGTTTTCAAGACAATCAATATAGCGTCTCACACCATCTAGTACTGTATGGATGTAGTCTATTGAAGCCCTCACCTACGAGTACATTACAAACAAAAAATAATTCATATAAGGTTAAAATCAAACTATATACAAAATATCTACATTTGTCCTGATTATGAATTTGATTCAAAAAATAATCAGATCTTACTCTAAACTTGTGCGATAATGTTCTGTTGTCATCCAACTCTTTGTTGAATTTGTATCCAAGGTATGTGAATGTACCATTTGCTTTCAATAACTTTTATTTTGTTCAACGTTCAAGAAGGGTCCTCATATACTCTAATAGTTCTACTATCGGCAACTCTCTAGCATATTTTGTTACAACATTCAATGACTTTGCAATGTTTCATGTCATAGTCCAAGCTCTGTTCACCGTAGCATGTACTCGGGACCATCTATGATAGCCAATATTGTATAAATATGCTTTAACACGGGGCTCCATCTCCTCAATCTTTGACATCCTTTCATTAAATTCATCAAGTGCGTATGATCGTGTCGTGACAAAGTATAATTCACTTAACTTAAATGTGGCATGCCGGGATAAACTTTGCCCGTATATTTGTCCAAATATGCCACATGTAAGAATAATATGGCATGCCGGGATAAAAAATAGATGTTGCCTTCAAGATACTCTTATTTCAATCCGAAACAACACACATATTTGGTCTTTCACTATGCGCGAGTTTGAATTGCTCAAAAAACTACTTCCATAATGCGTCATTCTCTGAATCAACAACATCATATGCCAATGGTAATATGGTATTTACATTATGTGGCAAGAAGCAATTAATTGGCTGCAGAAAAAGACATATATATACAAAATACAACTATTCTACAAAATATTTATAATATATCTACAATTCATCTGCATATACTACAAAAAAAAATACAAATTATAATATTTCTACAATAAAACTTCAGTACCTGCTACATCCATTGTACTGGCTGTTAGCATTATTCCCCTGTATGCTGACTTTAAAAATGTCCCATCAACTACTACAACTGGCCTATAATATTCCCAACCACTATTTGACGTACAAATCGCAACAAATACATACAAGAAGTAGTCATCGTCTGTTTTCTTTAATTAACTACAGACCCAGGATAAGTCTTCTCTAGAATATAAAAATAACTAGGCAATTTGCTGTAGGAGTCAACAGGATGATCTCTCATAAACTGTAAAGCCTTTTTCTTTGCTCTCCAGGCTTGCATGCAGGTTAGATTCACGTCGTGTTCAGACAACATGTCAAATTGAATGTCTTTTGGGGTATAAATTGTCTTAGGATCAGAATGTTTTGGAATAACCATGCTACCAACTACCATGGCATTATATTTGCATTGTATGAATGTATTATCCATTAAAGAGCATGTGTACTGTCTGTCGAAATTTCTGACCTTGAACATTGCAGAATCATTTATGCTAGTTGCCTTGAAGTGCCATGTACAGTTTTCACCAACACATATCAGCCAGTGGCTACAAAATAAATATATTTTACACAATAGGTTAAAATTTAGATTTTAAAAAAAATTATTTTAGCTTAAAAAATCACATTATATAATCTATATACAATATAACTACAATTCAACTACAATTCTGATAAACATTATCACAAGAAAAAACTGAATAAGTAAAAAATTACAAATAAAGTACAAAATTTAAAAAATAATAATCTTTGACTATTCATATGTTCATACCTTCTAGCACTAGATCTTTTAACCGTGAATTGAAACTTGTGCATGACACAATAACGCTTCATTGCAGTTGCAATAATTTTCTTGTCTTGATATACTTGTCCTACTTCAATAGAACTTGGTGTACTATCAGTTATTATTATACTTTCATATTCTTCTATAACATGTTGGCATATCAATTAAATTTAGTATTCCAGACGAACCTGCATGAAAATAAAAAAAAATATTGTTATCACCTATTTGTATAAATTTTGTAGATAAATTATAAAAACATTAAAATTCAGTATTTCATATTAATTTTTCAACACTTTTGTAGTTTTATTGTAGAATAAATGTAGAAATTTTATAGATAGTACAGAAATCCATACTGAATAATGTATATGTAGTTAATTGTAGTTAAAATGTAGATTAATTGTAGTTTACTAATATCGTACCAGAATTTCATAGAAAAAATAACATCACACACCCGAAGCTGTGTTCGCATTGGTGATACTCAATTCCATATTGAAATCGCAAACAGTAATATATAGCAGATATGATCCTAAGCTTTTGTTTTCCTTTTTCGTCTCCATGTATACATGAACACCCATATCATCCCTAATTTCCATTAGAGGACAATGCTCGTTGACAATGTATTTGATTTTTATAATTTCTTCGGATGTATCAATCATTAACTGTTGTGCTATTGTAGAAATCAATAGACTATAGCTCGCATCCTCATCGACTACAATGCCATCGGCCTCAAATTCTATAAATCTTCCATAGCTATTCCAATTTCAATTCAATTATAGTTTAATTGGTATTTTTACCATAATTGCTTTTGTTGCAGAAGAATTGTAGAAGATTTTGTTGATTTTGAATTGTGAAATCAGAGAAAATGTTCAAACAGAGTGTATCCCAAAAACAGAGTACGGAAATTTTGTAACGAAGTCGACGATAGTTATTATTGTGTGTGATTTGCGTTGGGAAAGATCTCGAAAATATTTAATTCCCCTTTTTTGCACGGTTAAATAAGGAGTCATAAAGCTACCTTGATTCCTTATTTAATGCATTTTATATATTATGTAGAAATACTATTAGCATGAATGATAATATGCAAACTATGAACATATTTGGTAATATAGTTTTATATATGGCATATATACGAAAATTTCCCTTGATGTAATCCAATGGACAAACTCGGGGGGTCTGTTGAGTCAAAGTGAACAATTCATATCATACGGTTGTGCCTTGACACCTTTGAGCATAAGTGTACATGAACTCCAGCACAACATAATATGATGGAGTTCCAGCATAAGTACACTAGAACTCCAGCATAATATACTGGAGATACAACAAAGTATACCGGTCCAGTATAATATACAGGAAGACACAAGTGCTCGAATCTCTAGTATATTATGCTGGAACTTTCCGTATGTTGGAGTTCCAGCATAATATGCTGGAAGTTCATGCACAGATTCACCGAACTCCAGTATATTATGCTGGACCAGTCTCTGTTGCAGCAAAATAGTGGCTATTTTTTATTGACTTGGTAAACACTGGCTATTTTTGAATGACCAATCCGAAAACTAGCTAGACCGTGCTATTTTTACAAACTAACCTATTATGTAATTAGAGAGCATCTAATATGTTAGGAGTAATGGTTAATCTAGTGTTAATAAATTATTTGGCTAATATTTCAAGTTTTTTAATCTTCTTTTCCTCCTTTCATCTTCTCTCGCGGTATGAAATTGATTAATAACGATTTGTAGAATCAAATAAATAATAAAATTTTGTGTGATTGTTTGGTTCTTAATATAAAAAAGTATTTAATATTATTCCTAATGAGGTTATTTTGATATATTTCTAAAATAAAAACTCATCGATAAAAGTTGTAGTAATATATGGGAGTTATGGTTTATTATTAGAAGAATTTGAGCGGTATTTTTTTAAAATATGATATTGTTAAAGTGAATTGTTAGTCGTTGATTATGTGACACCACTTATAAAAAAATCCCGCGTACGCCCAAATCTAATACTCATGTTACTCTAACAATAATTTTAATGTATTACATGATTAGTGTCACACCTCCTTTTTCACTACACCTCCGGAAGGGGTATAATAAATAGAGTTTTTCTAATTAAAGGACAATCAAAACGGAATTTATTTATTAAAATTCAGAGTCGCCACTTGGGAGATTTATGGTGTCCCAAGTCACCGGTTTAAATCCCGAATCGAGGAAAGGGTTGACTCTGTATTACAGTCCGCTAACCAGAAATTCGGGTAAGGAATTCTATTAACCCGGGAGAAGGTGTTAGGTATTTTCGAGTTCCGTGGTTCTAGCATGGTCGCTCAACTGTTGTATTCTGGCTTAATTATCTGATTTTTAGAACATTTGGACCTGTGTGCAAATTTTAACTTATAATCGCTTTTGTTCATTTTAAAGAAGAGTGAACGTTGTTTAAAACATGCCTTTGGATTACGTCACATGAAATGCATCCGCAACCCGAAATACATTTTATTCAACATTTTAGGATTTGGATTTGGGTCACATGAAATGCACACTCGATTTTAAGAAGGTAATATTACTAAAATACTCGCCTAAAGCAACTACGTATTTTTTAACTTTGCGAGGACCATAGAAATTTGCTAAAGGCGTGCTTCGAATTCTAAATATATATTTTTTTAAGACGTTCCTATATAGTACCAAGCATTTGAAATTTTTGTTGGACTTGGTGCACATCTATTCTAAATTTAAATGGAATTCAAACTATGCCTTGGAGGGTCATAAAATTATATGTAACAATTAATATGGCATACTTCCTCTAATTAATGAAAGGAAAATCACTTAATTGATTAAGGAAAGTTTTGGTACTTCTATCTACTTCAAGAAAATCTCAAACTCATCATCTACTTCACAACCTTTAAATTGCAGGATTGCTTGGGCCAACAACTGATCTCCGTTAAGCTTCAAGCCTGGGCCCAATGAGCCCAACGAAAGGAGGTGGCCCAAGTCTTATTAGGAAGGGACAATCCCATTGGGGACTAAGAGTGATCCCAAACTCTTAAATTCAATTCTCTTGCTCGAAGACTCGACATCGATTCTCTACAATGTAACTGAAAACCTAAGGTGACACAACTACAGAAAGGCAATATTGAGGCCAATACAAAATACGATTCGATTTCGAGTCTTAAACTACATAAGTCCTTTTGGACATCAGGAGCCTCCAACTAACAGTTCCAGCCTCAATAATTTCTCCTGATCACCCAATAAATAAGAAACTACAAACTCTGAACTTATCATGGCATGATTTAAAATACTAACTGACTGAAAATTCTTAAAGAAAGAAAATTACAAAACCATTTCCCTAACAGATTAAAGTGACCCCTTTGAATTCGATACACATAATGAAAGACTAAAATTCAAATGCTAAAGGTAAAAGAAAGGAAAATAAACTAAACTAAACATGAAGTTAATTTTTTACTGAATCCGAAAGAAGATCCAGAAATATGCCCAAATTGCAGTAACTGATCAACCATGCATACCAGTTAACTTAAAATATGACAATAACGAATTTCAGTCCAAAATCACATATGAGATTCATACTACTACAATCTTGATAACTTATCTAACACATATTAAAAAAGGGTCAAACATTATGAATCATTTTTAGTCCAAATTTAAACAAAAATGAGGAACACTAGTGATTACACTTCAAAGTCTTCATGTAATCTAGCAACTAGCATATGATATGCTGAATACCAATTCTTCAGTCACATGTTTTTTAAAACTCAAAACAGAAATTGAAGATAAAGAAAACAAGAAGAAAAGAAAACTAAAGCTAACTATGGGCACAGATTTTATAGCTACTACTCAAAGCTCTATATTTCCATTCTTCCAATTCCAAATCAAGTTGTACATTAGGTGGAATATAAAAGTACGTACCTGGAATAAAAAGATGAATGAAAAGAGTAAGGTCTACAGTCAGCAGCAGCAATAACAGAACTTAGCAGTAGGAAACAACCAGTAAACCAGTCCAAACCAAACAATGGGATGCAGAGGGTTTCAATGAAACAGTAGCCCAGAGATTAACAATTCAAACCAGTAAAACAAACTAAACAACCAAGATTTGAAACCAGAAACCAACTGAAACAGTTTTCAAACCGTTTCCAATCCAAAATAGACCCCTAAGTTTTCTTCAGGATTTCAGAATTCTCACTTTTTCTATCTCCCTATATTTTTAAATATTTCTAGAATCTCTCCCTATCTCAATCTTGACAATCTTTCAAACTCCTTCCTATCAATGTGTGTTCAAAGAATTCTCAATTTTTTCAGAGTGTTCAAGCCCTTTTCTCTGTGCTGTCAGTGTGTATGTATTTTTAGAATGTATACTAGAATGCTTATCCTTCAATTTCTCATCTTCTCAATACTCTCTAGTTTTCAGAGTATTCTCAATGTGTATCCTCTCAATTATCTCAAACTCCAGAGTGTTTAAAGTCTGTCTAGTTTTTTTCAGTCTATTTTTCAATGTCTCCCCCTTAGAGTATTTCTTCCCCCCTTTTATTCTGATTTTCAGCCCTCTAAAATGGCATTCACTGAGTGTATTTACCACTAACAATTATCTTTTAGTTTTTTAATTGCCCACTTAGTTAGTGTTCTTTAAATTAATCTAATAATTCTATTTCTAACCTACCATCCACTGGAAGCTTCTTAATTATGTGAATATTCACACAATATAAATAATTCCTAAGCTACCCTTACACCATTGTTAATACCCCTGAACCTCATGTTATTTTGATCCTCCTAAAGTTCTGAATACTTTACAAACATGACAAATAGTTCTCTAAACTGAATCCTAGGCAATTAGAATCAAAGGGTATCAGTTTTTGAATCCTAAATATTGAGATGGAATGAACAATCAACACTGACATTAGCCAAAAATAGTCAATGAACGAACCTATTTGAGATTCAACCTTTGAATCAATTAGCACAAACATTTAAACAAGGAGGCGAGATACCATGAAACACTAACATGTTGGTCTAAGAACAAATACCATTAAACACAGGTTAATTGATTTAAAATAAAAAACTAGAAGTTTAACGATTCAGATGGCAAGTGCAGACATTAATGATTAAACACAGAAACTAATTAACAAACCAAAAAACAAAAGGACCAAATAAATTGAGTAGAAGAACTTAAATTAATAGAAATAAATACAAATAAGCAATTTAACCTAAAGCAAAGAAAACTAGGTTTGAAACTAAATAAAAGTTCGATCAGAATATAGACCAATAAAGATACTCGGAGAAGAAAAGAAAAACAAGTGAAGCAAATACTAAAACAAAAATAAAAATTAAGGAAACTCACCGATTAGACTTGAAATCAAACTTGATACCATGATTCATACGAAACTGATGCCAATCACTTGTCCTTTATCAAGAACAAGTGAACAACATCAGTTTTGTGATGAATCAGTCTTCTAATTGTAGAAAACTAAAGGTCTAGACCGATACAGGTCACTAGGTTCATCAAAAAATCGATTTTGAACTTTTAGGGCTCGACCTTAGATTCAAAATTCGACGGGTTTCAGATGGATTCGAGGGTAACTAATGGTGGATTAGGGAAGAGGGGGTCTTGGTGGTCCTGGGGTGTTATTTTGGTACCGGTCTGAGGCGATGCCGCCACCGGAGAACTGTGGCGGCGCTAGAGTTCGTGGATTCAAATGAATATTCGAAGAGCATGGGCTGAGATTCGAGGAAAATGGTTTAGGGTTTCAGAATGGGGAGGTGGAGAGGAATCAGGGGTGTATGTTTAGTGGCGATTGGTGGCTGACCGCTGTCGTAGGCGATTTTCAGCGGGCGGTCAGCAGCGGAGGATAGTGGGTTTAAAGATTGGTCTCTGAGGCTATGGGAGAGACGGTGAGGAGGGGGTTCTGAGGAGGGGGTAAGGGTGATTGGGTATATTAAACTGATGAATTAATTTGGTCCGTTGGATAATTAGATCCCAACGGCTCAGATTAACTCATTAAAACGAAACGGGGTCGTTTGGTTTAGTGGTGTACTGGACCGGTTCGGGGTGTTGGGTGTACGGGTCGGGTTAGGTATTGGGTTAGGGATTTTGACAGTTGGATCGAATTGATCCAATGGCTTGGATCAATTGACACCAAACGGCGTCGTTTTAATGGGTCATAGAGACGGACCGGGTAGGAGATGGTACTGGGCTGATTTTGGGCGAAATTATTTGGGCCTAGGCAAACATTACCCAGGCAGCCCAATCCTGGTTTCTTCTTCCTTTTTTTTTTCAATTTTTCCAACTTCTTTTAATTTAAAACTAATAATAATATAAACCTAAATTAACTCTAAATCCAAATTATCCTAAAATATTAGTTAACTATAAATAACAATTATCACACATAATTAAGTACCAAATTAAAGAAAACACAAAATTCGGAAATTAAACATTATACTGTAAAAATACGTTATTTTTTGTTCTACAGGCGGGCTCCTAACTTCAAAACTTTAAAAGGTACGCCTCTGTTCTCCAGGAGGGCTCCTGACTTCAAAACTTAAAAGGTACGCCTTTGTTCTCCAGGCGGGCTCCTTACTTCAAAACTAAAAAAGGTACGCCTCTGTTCTCCAGGCGGGCTCCTGACTTCAAAACTTAAAAAGGTACACCTCTGTTCTCCAGGCGAGCTCCTGACTTCAAAACTTTAAAAGGTACGCCTCTATTCTCAGGCGGCCTCCTGACTTCAAAACTTAAAAGGTACGCCTCTATTCTCCAGGCGGGCTCCTGACTTCAAAACTTAAAAGGTCTTCTTTTGTTACTTGACATTGTTTTCCCTTGCATCTTGAACCATTTTCCCTTGAAACTTAAATTGTCTTTCTTCAAAACTGCTTTCCCTTTAAAACTTGAGTTGTCTTGTCTCCCTTGAAACTTGAGTTGTCTTGCTCTCCCTTGAAACTTGAGTTGTCTTCCCTGTTCTGTTTGGTGTTTGCCTTTCCTTACGGTGGGTTCCTCCGAAACAACCGAGATTTTCTACCCATGTTTTAGTTATAGAAAAATCTCGTTAGTTTAAAATGCGATGGTTGGTTGTAGTGCTCTTGCTGGATATGGTTTTTTCTTCGCTCCTTTTCGTACTCCATTTTGTTTGACTGCCTTGGTTGAAATTTCTGACCTTCTCTGGTCCTTAACTGTAGGATTTCTAACTGTTTTTTTTCACTTCTAGTCTTCTTATCTGACCCTAATATCTTCCATGACAATTGATTTCCATTCGAAGATCCTGCTAGTTCCTTGACTAGGTACTTCCTTTATAAACCTTAACCCAGAAAATACCTCTCTTCATTGCACCCGAATATCTTTGATTTGTTGCATTGCCCCTGGACCGATATCCACCAACCTTTTGTGTTTCATCTGATCCCCAAAGCATATTGATTGTTACTAACTTCAGCGCTCATATCGCTCTTTCCTGATTTAAACCACTGGCCTTGGCCTTGAGGTCTATAACCTTTTATTTCTGCTTGGAATATCTTTCTTGTCACTGTTCCAACCTTTTCATCCATCTTATCACAGAATATATCTTTGATCCGTTCACCCAACATCCTCCATCCGATGCATTCTCCATGAATTGATATGTACCAAACCTTTGTATTTTGCAGGGACCCCAAAGCTGTTGATTATTACCAGCCCAGTGCGCCTGTTATTCTTTCCTGACTTATGCCACTTTGATGTACTAGCCAGATCTCGTCTTGTGCAATTGGAAAGCTGATGGCAAGTTTTGAAGTCATTTCTCACTTGTTCTAACCAAACAGACTCAGGAAGAGGAAATGAACAAGATAAAAGGAACAGAGTAAAGGAAAAAGGAAAGAGATGATTCCTAACAAGAAAAACTATAAAGTAGAAATCTATCCGACGTGGATACCAACTCTAATGGCCATGACATGCACACCTGGCCTATTATGTCAAGCAATTTTGATGTTCAGCTCTTGTGGTACCCTTAAACCGTGAAACTGGGCTTTGATTCTCCGTCGTTAATCATCTTTCACAATCTCCGAAGGGTTTTCACTATCAAGTCTCACTCATTTTGGTCTTTATCTTAACTTACAGTCGCCTCAAGGTGCCCGTGAGGGTTTTCACCAATAGGACTCTCTCATTTTTTATTTCTCTCAGCTCCCGTCGCCTTACGGTGCCCGTAAGGGTTTTCACCAATAAGACTCTCTCATTTTTTATTTTCCTTGTTTGGACCGAAGTGTTGCCCCTGATGTGATTCACCTTTACTTGCTTGACTTGGCATATCTCGAAGACTGATCGGAAGGTCTTTCTTTGGACCATAACGTGGGCTTTTCGATAGGGTTAGAAAAAAAGGGTATTAAAGGGTCAAAACGGATCAACTTGGGTTCAAAATTACAACCTTCGGAACCAGATTTCTTTACAACAACCATAACTTCTGTTCCAGTTTCTTTCTTGGGGACTCTTGGATTTTTATTTTGGTGCGACTGAACCTCAGAGAGAGGCTGCCTACGTATCCTTTCGGAATCAAGTCGAACGTAGTTCATACCAAATTCCTAGTTGTTATAGTTTTTCTTTTCACTTATCATTATTTTTCTTTTGTGCTTTTTTTTCTTTCTTTTTTTTCTTTTACTTAAATCTCACGCTTGTGTTTCTAATCTTTGCTACTGATTCCGAAAGAGGGGTATAAAAGAAAAAAAGTAAGGCTCAAAATGGTAACGAAGGATAAAGTGTTTAGATAGCAGAACAAAATGCCTTCGTCATTTCAATCTTCAAAATATGCCAAGCACAAACAACGTGATTAAACAGATATTTGTAGCATCTTCTGATTGTGCTAGACTTGATTAGGGGTGTGCATTCGATTTATCAATTCGATTTTGACCCTTATCGATAATTACTTATCGATTATCTATTTGTACATATGCTTATCGTTATCGTTTCAATAAGGTTTCAATTTTTTCGATTTCGATTTATCGATTTTGGGGGCTTATCGATTCGGTTATCGATTACACCAATAAGAAAATTTGCGGGATTCCACGGAAAGTATATCGCTATAAACACGCCTAACTAATATGGACAAAAAGAAGCTAAAATAAGACAAACACTATTTATAATATAAAAATTATGTCAACAAGCACATTCAACAAAACTAAAGTAAGGGATTAAATGTATGCCATCAACACTCCAACGGTATAAAAAAAACAAAACAAAACAAAATACATCATCATGGCTAATTTTGTTTTCCATTAATTTGAACTTCATTCCCTTGATCTTTAAATATGATCATTCGTTAAATGTGGTAGAGGATATAATAGGGTAAGAGACTTAGGGTAAAGGAAAGGGTATAGATTAGGAAAAATAATATTATATAGCCGCTTTCAAAATAGTAGCGGAATATATATATTCTGTATGTTATATTAATAAACACAAATAGGTAATTACTCATTTAACAAGTGTCTACAGTCTAGGGGTGTGCATTCGATTTATCGATTTGATTTTGACCCTTATCGATAATTACTTATCGATTATCGATTTGTGCATATGCTTATCGTTATCGTTTCAATAAGATTTCGAATTCTTCGATTTCGATTTCGATAACAAATAATCGATTCGATTTATCGATAAACCGATTCGAATGCACACCCCTAGACTTGATAGCTATATTTACACATTTGCTTTTTCATCTGTTAAATACAAAGTACTATTGGGAAACACTCTCACTCTCATTATCACGAACGACCCTTGCCAATTTGGGCAAACTTGTCTTTAATTTCAAACTGATGTGGCATAAAATATAAGGTTTCTTTATATTCTATCAGACCCAGTTTCACAGGGTTTGGGCTTCAAATAATCTCAAAATATTCTTATTTCCCTTAGGTGCCCTTATCATCTCCCTAATTGCTTCATGATTGAACTAAACTTTAAGATTAGTCCTAGAACTATGCGTGCATGTCAGGTCACTAGAACCAACATGAAAAGAACTATAAAGAGGGGAGAACTAAACAAAAATGACTAGAAATGACAGAAAACAGAGAATTGCATTATACAAGCGGGGAAAGAGTTTGTACAACAAAACAAGCACAATAAACTGGAGTATAACCCTCAGAACAAACCTAGACGGTACTAAACGAGTTACAACGACTAAACAAACTAGGCAAAATGAAAGAATAGAAGGGTTTGAGTCACATGACAATATCCGGTTTACAACCCTGAAATAACCCGGACAACAGAAATGACAGAAAATAAGCCACCAAAAACTCCTCTCCGGTTGACCAAGAAATGGAGCGTCTTTCTAATCACCAAACTCAATATCTTAGCAACTGACTTTTGCTGTCACGACCCCAAACCCAATTGTGATGGCGCCCAACACAATTGCTAGGCAAGCCCGACCAATTGAACACTCTCAACTCAAACACAAAATCTCGATACTAGATAATTAAGTTAATTTAGAAATTAACAAGATTAATTATCCGATAGCAAATAGAAACCACACGGAAAACCTGAGTAACTGACAAAAACAACTCCCAGCAGATTTGGGGTCACGAGTCTAGAGCCTCTAAATACAACTGAGAAATAAATTCTCAAAATACATAAGTTTAGGATGCAGAAATATAAATGGATAAGGGGGAGAAGTCGGGTCCTGCGGATGCTAGGCAGCTACCTCGACAACTCCTGAGATAATCTGGAGAGCCGCAACAACGCTACTAAGCCTCCTGAACACCTGAATCTGCACACATGGTGCAGGGAGTAAAATGAGTACTTCCAACTCAGTGAGTAATAAGCATATATAATGACTGAAGGTGAGACTACACGAAATACCACAATGTAAAGCTACAACCAACAGTTTAACACAATTAACGGTAAGAACGGCAACAAAACAATGACAGGAAAATATCAACTTATGAATGCAATGCAATGCACATGACCGCTGCGGCGCGTAGTCCGATCCATTTGGGTACTCACGCTCACTGTGGGGGTTCAGAATCCGGAGTGGCTCCTACAGCCCAAGCGCAATATCATCGTATCATCATTGCGGCGTGCAGCCCGATCCACACTCAGTCCAGAATATGCATGTGAGCCACACGGCAAAGTCAAGTTATAGTTCTTAGTTCCAATTATTAGGAAAATATAGTTTAAGTTTTTAAAACCTTAGGAATGTGACTAAGCATTTCGAAACAGTGTTTAACTCAGGAATAAATTCATATAACATGCTAAGCATCATGGAAGCAGTGATAATAATCCCTAAGGGATTCAAATAATCAGCACACAGCCCAAATATATCATAAAAATCCAAATAGGATGTTTACTAATCAGTCTCTAGTCAAGAACACAGCTTGATCATAACTCGGGGCGGACTAAGCCATAGTCCCCAATCACAAATGACCCCACACTCGTCATAGAGTACATGTCTCGCCTCAATATAGCATCACCGTGTGATATACCGGAGTTTCAAACCCTCATGTCATCATCTACATCTATTACTCACCTCAAATCGGCCACAAGACTAGTCCGCTATGCCTTTTCCTCTCGAATAAACCTCCTCGCGCGCCGAATCTGATCAAAACCATAAGGAATACGTTACAATAGGCTAATGGAACATAACCCAATCAAAAGAACTCGAAAAACACCAAAAATCACGAAGTTGGCAAAACCCGAGTCCCGAGCCCACTTCTCGAAAAATTACAAAATTTACATCACCGGATTCCTCGTCTCGCCAGGAGTCCGTACATATAAAATTTACCAAAATCGGAGTTCAGATGCTCCCTCAAATCCCAAATTTTCATTTCGAAGTCCAAGCCCTAGTTTCTTCAATTATTCACCCAATTTTTCCAAGAATTAAAGGTGAATTCATCAATAAAATAGCGTTTCTAGGTCACGAGACTTACCTCCAATCAATTCCCGTCAAAACCCTCTTCAATTTGTACCAAAAAGCTCTTGAGGTGGTTCAAAAATGGAGGAAGAGATAAATGGGTCGCAGATGGAATGTCCTTAATAAACCCCTCTGTCTCCAGCTTTTTCTTCTATGCGAACGCGAGACCACTCTCGCGTTCGCGATGCATAAATTTTTCCTCTGACAAAATTTCCCTTCGCGAACGCGTCTGATCTCCCGCGAACGCAAAGGCCTGGCCCCCGAACCCATGCGAACGCGACCTTCTGAACGCGAACGCGTTGAGCACCCAGGCTGGCCCTCTACTTTCTTCTACGCGAACGCGTGCCAAGCACCGCGAACGCGAAGCACCAATGCCTCAACCTACGCGAACGCGTGGCCCCAACACAAACGCGATGAACATTTTCCTGACCTCCAAACTTAACTCTATGCGTTCGCGACACATACTACGCGAACGCAAAGAAGGAATTCTCTGCAACTCCACAACTGGAAAACCAGCAATCACACAAGTCCAAAAATGATCCGTTTGATCACTCGAAATCACCCCGAGGCCCCCGGGACCTCAACCAAAGGCACCAAAATATCCCAAAACATCATACGAACTTGTTCCAATCATCAAAACACGCCAAACAACACTAAAATCATCATTTCACATCGGATTCAAGCCTACGTTTTCTTCAAACTTCCGAAAAACACATTTGATCAAAAACCCGACCAAAACACTTCCAAATGACCTGAAATTTTACCCGCACATCCAAAATCACCTAACGGGACTACTGTAACTCTCGAAATTCCATTCCGAACCTCGGATTAAAATCTCGCCTATCAACCAGATTTCGCCAAATACTAACTTCGCCAATTCAAGCCTAATTCTACACCGGACCTCCAAAATCAATTCCGATCATGCTCCTAAGTCACAAATCATCCCCCGAAGCTAAACGAATCACTAGAAATTACATCCGAGCCCTCTAACTCCATAGTCAACATTCGGTTGACTTTTCCAACTTAAGCTTTTCTTAAAGAGACTAAGTGTCTCATTTCTTATCAAAACCAATCCAAATCAATTCTAACACACCACATACCGATAACGAAATATGAAGAAGCATGAAATGGGGGAAACGAAGCAATAACACATGAGACGACGGGCCAGGTCCTCACATCCTCCCCAACTTAAACAAACGCTCGTCCTCGAGCGTACCCAGAGTTGTCCTAGAAGCCAACCAACAGTTAAATGACCTTACCAAGCATATACCCGGGGTGATCCCTTGTCACCCTTTCTCGCATAGGTCCGATAACATAGTATAGCTAAAATTTCACAGTCCATCTGAACCATAGAACTACCCTTTTCACTTCAGAAACCATCAATAACAACGTCACACCTATACTTTGAAAAATTCTGAACTAGCTGTACTAATCCATACTTGCAACCTCAGGTGAAACCATTCGATATACCACATAATCCAAACACTCAAAACAATGGCCTCTATTCACAGCAGTTGCCTACGATGACCAAATACCGATAGAAAAACTCTTATTAGCTAAAGTCTTATTCTATCACTTTCATATACTGCCAACGATAAATAAAACATGCGATAAACCGTAACCATTCCTCAGATCACTCATATATGAAGCCACTCCTATTTTGGCTAATACCCCAACAGATTTTCAGGCCAAACCTCGATATAAACCCTCTAACCAGCTGAAATCACATCTGTTCGCATTCATTAATGACTCCAACGATCACCTCGAATTCAACACACCACCCTGGTGATACAACACCTCAATACAAGCCTAAGCCACAACTTGCATAATGTACATACCATTAAGGAACGGTCTGGACATACTCAAATCATGACAAATAACTCAACTAAAGAGTTGTACCCCAATCTCAACGGTACCATTACAACACAAAGCTGAGACCCTGTCTCACATCATAGAAATAGAGTACCTGAATCCTCTTCGAAAGGTCATAACTTCGCGTGGCCTCGCCACAACATGCAATCCTATCCAAACATTGTTACACATGAAGCACCTCAAGTCACCATGCTCAAAATAGACAGCCACGCACAGATTGATGTCTGAAACCAAACAATCCATCACACCCATGGTGAAGCAAGTAATATATACCATTCAATCCTGAAAGGACACAATCGATGCGCCATTCGCCGAGCAACACCCAATACGGACTTTCCTCAGAAACCAGGAAGCAAGGCATACAAAGTAACATATGGAAAACTATTCTCAACATCACACTGTTGCGGCGTGCAACCCGATCCAGATAACATACCCGTGGCGGCGTGCCACCCGATCCACACAAATATCTCACATAGGGAGATGCACATCGAGCCAAATTTGCTCATTATAACAAAATACCGAGTATCGATCGTAAGCATACTGAGTGCATAATGATATCTACATATAGCATTGTAATCTACAAAACTCAAACACAACTAAGGTCCCCCCCCCCCTCTCAAATTCCACTATCCCGATAGCACCGCACTATATGTGCCCACAGTCCGAAAATCATAACGCCTCACAGCACAAAAAAAGCATCTCATAGATCTCCCATATCACTAGCAGGTTAAATAACGATTGAATCAACCTATCCTTCATCAATACAACTCAGGGCCAACCAAGCCAACTCAAGCTAAACACGTATCCAGTCAGCTTACCAACGAACTCATTACCAAGAAGCTTGAAGCTGCTCCTTCCACTACTATATCTCATGTCGGAGCCGTACAATATGGTGCCCGACACCAAATCAATACCAAAATCCACAATCTCGCCCGGCGACATGCCCGTCCACAAGAACACATCTGAAAAGTCCCTCAATACCGGAACTGAATCAATGGTAGAAGCATTTGTACTAACATCAGCCATGAAGGCCCAATTAAGGAAAGCAATCTTTCCCCACCGTCCGCTGGTCTTTGGAGTACAACCATTCTACACCCCAATATCATATCCAGAATCTAATATACCAAGCAAAGAAAGATCCACTCGGGCTTCCAAACCCCAATAGCCACTAACGGTATCAATACGTACGATCTACAACCACTACATAGCCTGAACATGAGAAATCCCTGTTTCCAACTCCATATAGCATACGAATCACTGTACCTGATCCCAAATTCCGCAATATGAATACATATTACACCTCGAGTACCCAATCATTCTTTGAAAGATATTCTAAAGTTCTCCTGTTCCATCAACAAACTCAAATATCAGCAGTCGATCTAGCCAGAAAGCACCGTAATAATATCGTAGTATTATCATTCTAATCACATTACCCTTCTTCCGAGACATATACTCTCGTCAAATTACTCCCATTCAGCAGTACCATTTCCTTGATTACCTGAGGCTACCTGTTGCCTAAGAATTTTATGAACTTCTTTCCAGAACTGAATTGTAACTCATCTAGTCAAGACCTTCTGTCAATCCCATCTAGAAGAAAATAATCACACATTCCATGCTTCACATGCCCCAAGAAAATATATACATCTCCGAACCACGATAAAACTCAACAAGAACACTTCTGCCAATTCCATTTGTACAAGCTACACTGACAGGACTGAATCCTTCTATCCAAACCAAGCTACACAAGCTGTCCGAACTCAAAAGCTCTGCCGCACAATACCCATAAGGGCTCATTACCTCGAATACATACGTGGAATTAATCATATCCTTACCATACCGATTCGGTCTACTATCAAGCTACTTCATTTATCAGATTTTCCCTCTGATTCATCATCAACTTGATATTCTTCCTTGTTGTAGCATCAAAATGCCTTAATCCAGGCTTACCACACGAGACTCGCACATAAGACCACATTGTCTAAGACCCATAGGCCACTGAATACTCTCTAAACCGTTCCCAGAAATACCACATTCCAAAGTACTTCACTTGAAGAACTCCCTGCGAATCTGAATTCGTTACCATTAACTTCCAGATACCGATACATAGGATCCCATAATTAACATAAAAATACCACAAGCCTCGACATTCCTCGATGAATACACAGTCTCTGACCACATATACAACCTTGAGACTCCTGATTGATACATGTAAAATCTTGAACACATTAGAATCATTCTCGAAAGTCATTCACTCTCATTCAACTATAAATTACCTGACTCAATAAACAGAACCACTCGTGCCTTATTAGCACTCTGACACCGCAGGATATGATCTCATTCCAATACAAACAAACATCTTCCTTCTCTATACACCGAGCATTCTTTGCCAGCAACAGCTCAAGACATCCTATTATTTTCACACATCTACGAAGCATCATATAACCTTTATCAAAATTTTCCTTCACAAGTGCTATCCTCGACTCAATTTCTGCAACCAAAACTGATCCGCCAGCATACCTCAAAACGGAACCAACATAGCTCCTACCTGTGCAATCAGCTAATCAATAGCAATCTCCCCAACTTGGCTCGAAGCCATATATCAAGACACACTCAACAACTCATAACATTTTTACTCTAATGATGCCACAATACCATAATGAGATTAAACTCAAATCATTTACAAGTTTGTGAAAACACAGATCATCTAGTGCTGTAATCCTCTGCAAATCTCGCATTCATCTCTACCTCAGCTGGGTCCACTATCTTAAGCGACCCAAATTCTCAGATTTCAACACATACCCTTCAATTACACATGAGATCTTCTAACATACACACAAGGATCATACCACTCAAGAACACTCCACAGGAGATAACCCACCTGCTCTGCCTCAATTTAGTACTTCAGCACACCTTTCCACCATTATATATGTTACACAGTCATCTAGTCTTCCTGAGTCTGAACTCATATCGCCACACATAATGTACTTCACTTCCAAACTAGGAGACACGAAAGTATTCTTCACGCGCCCATAATTCGGGCTACACATCAATCACAATAGGAATCGAACACTTAACAGTTCATCCATTTTCCAGCAGACTTCTTCGTCACTACCGAGTCACATAGATACATCTCGCAGTACTAACATACTCATCACATGGATATCCAACCGCTATTCCGGCTAATAGGGACAATATCGAACATATAAGTTCAGAACACTTGCTCACACAATCAGCACCTCGGTGCTCAAGTCATAGGCAAGATCCAGCCTCAAGTTCTTCAGACTGGCCCAACATACTCACGGAGATCGCATCTCACCCCTTGATTGAGGAATCACAAGCCATCAAGGCACATATGTTACTGAGTGCCAAGGTGCGCATACAAATGTATGGAAGGAATTTCAAGAGTTATATCTCAAGCTAAATCAAGTACGCACGATAAGAATTCCAAGAAAGTGAAGTTTTCCTAAAGGTTCTGCAGTCTCTCGAGGATAAATACAAACGTCTCCGTACCGATCCGCGAGACTCTACTAAACCTGCTCATAACTCGTGAGGACTAGTAACCTAGGCTCTGATACCAACTTGTCACGACCCCAAACCCAGTCATGATGGCGCCCAACACAATTGCTAGGCAAGCCCGACAAATTGAACACTCTCAACCCAAACACAAAATCTCGATACTAGATGATTAAGTTAATTTAGCAATTAACAAGATTAATAATCCGATAGCAAATAGAAACCACACGGAAAACCTGAGTAACTGACAAAAACAACTCCCAACAGATCTGGGGTCACGAGTCTAAAGCCTCTAAATACAACTGAGAAATAAATTCTCAAAATACATAAGTTTAGGATGCAGAAATATAAATGGATAAGGGGGAGAAATCGGGTCCTGCGGACGCTAGGCAGCTACCTCGACAACTCCTGAGATAACCTGGAGAGCCGCAACAATGCTACTAAGCCTCCTGAACACCTGAATCTGCACACATGGTGCAGGGAGTAAAATGAGTACTTCCAACTCAATGAGTAATAAGCATATATAATGACTGAAGGTGAGAATACACGAAATACCACAATGTAAAGCTATAGCCAACAGTTTAACACAATTAACAGTAAGAACGACAACAAAATAATGACAGGCAAATATCAACGTATGAATGCAATGCAATGCACATGACCGCTGCGGCGCGCAGCCTGATCCATTTGGGTACCCGCACTCACTGTGGGGGTTCAGACTCCGGAGGGGCTCCTATAGCCCAAGCGCAATATCATCGTATCATCATTGCAGCGTGCAGCCCGATCCACACTCAGTCCAGAATATGCATGTGAGCCACACGGCAAAGTCAAGTTATAGTTCTCAGTTCCAATTATTAGGAAAATATAGTTTAAGTTTTTAAAACCTTAGGAATGTGACTAAGCATTTCGAAATAGTGTTTAACTAAGGACTAAATTCATATAACATGCTAAGTATCATGGAAGCAGTGATAATAATCCCTAAGGGATTCAAATAATCGGCACACAGCCCAAATATATCATAAAAATCCAAATAGGATGTTTACTAATCAGTCTCTAGTCAAGAACACAGCTTGATCATCACTCGGGGCGGACTAAGCCATAGTCCCCAATCACAAACGACCCCGCACTCGTCATAGAGTACGTGTCTCGCCTCAATATAGCATCACAGTGTGATATACCGGGGTTTCAAACCCTCGGGTCATCATCTACATCTATTATTCACCTCAAACCGGCCACAAGACTAGTCCGCTATGCCTTTTCCTCTCTAATCAACCTCCTCGCGTGCCGAATCTGATCAAAACCACAAGGAATACATTACAATAGGCTAATGGAACATAACCCAATCAAAAGAACTCGAAAAACACCAAAAATCACGAAGTTGGAAAAACCCGAGCCCCCGTCCCACTTCTCGAAAAATTATGAAATTTATATCACCGGATTTCTCGTCTCTCCACGAGTTCGTACATATAAAATTTACCAAAATCGGAGTTAAAATGCTTCCTCAAATCCCAAATTTTCATTTCGAAGTCCAAGACCTAGTTTCTTCAATTATTCACCCAATTTTTCCAAGAATTAAAGGTGGATTCATCAATAAAATAGCGTTTCTAGGTCACTAGACTTACCTCCGATCAATTCCCATCAAAACCCTCTTCAATTTATACCAAAAAGCTCTTGAGGTGGTTCAAAAATGGAGGAAAAGATAAATGAGTCGCGGATGGAATGTCCTTAATAAACCCCTCTGTCTCCAGCTTTTTCTTCTATGCGAACGCGAGACCACTCTCGCGTTCGAGATGCATAAATTTTTCCTCTGACAAAATTTTCCTTCGCAAACGCATCTGATCTCCCGCGAATGCGAAGGCCTGGCCCCCGAACCCACGCGAACGCGGCCTTCTGAACGTGAACGCGTTGAGCACCCAGGCTGACCCTCTACTTTCTTCTACGTGAACGCGTGCCAAGCACCGCGAACGCGAAGCACCAATGCCTCGACCTACGCGAACGCGTGGCCCCAATGCGAACGCGATGAACATTTTCTTGACCTCCAAACTTAACTCTATGCGTTCGCAACACATACTACGCGAACGCGAAGAAGGAATTCTCTGCAACTCCACAGCTGGAAAACCATCAATCACACAAGTCCAAAAATGATCCGTTTGATCACCCGAAATCACCCTGAGGCCCCCGGGACCTCAACCAAAGGCACCAACATATCCCAAAACATCATACGAACTTGTTCCAATCATCAAAACACGCCAAACAACACTAAAATCATCATTTCACATCGGATTCAAGCCTAAGTTTTCTTCAAACTTCCGAAAAACACATTCGATCAAAAATCCGACCAAAACACCTCTAAATGACCTGAAATGTTTCCCGCACATCCAAAATCACCTAACGGAACTACTGCAACTCTCGGAATTCCATTCCGAACCTCGGATCAAAATCTCGCCTATCAACCGGATTTCGCCAAAATACTAACTTCGCCAATTCAAGCCTAATTCTACACCGGACCTCAAAAATCAATTCCGATCACGCTCCTAAGTCACAAATTATCCCCCAAAGCTAACCGAATCACCAAAAATTACATCCGAGCCCTCTAACTCCATAGTCAACATTCGGTTGACTTTTCCAACTTAAGCTTTCCTTAAAGAGACTAAGTGTCTCATTTCTTATCAAAACCAATCCAAATCAATTATAACACACCACATACCGATAACGAAATATGAAAAAGCATGAAATGGGGGAAACGGAGCAATAACATATGAGACAACGGGCCGAGTCGTCAATCTGCATCAATATTTCCAAGACTATTAGCCACTTCAATATAATCAGCTTTAGTCAATACATCCCCAAAAGGATTCGCATGCTCTTTGTTACTGTCGTTGATCATAATTACCCCTTCGTGAATCATTCTTCCTATTTCCTTCTTCAAAGAACAGCATTTCTCTATGCTTGCTTTAGTCAATACATCCCCAAGAGGATTTCTCGCTTGCTTTGGCATTCTGAACTTAGCATTGGTGCAAATTTTTTTTTTTTTGCAATTTTATTTATTTTTTACTCTATTATTTAGCCACTCCATAAAATAAGGTCAGTCCCTTATCCTTTGGATTATCAATTCCCTGTATGTGTAGTATAAATGTGTTTCTTCTAAATAGTCATTTAGAGATGCTTTAAGCATTCTGTTGGAAGCAAACCGGCCAGGTTAGTTGCTCGCCCTCTTTGTGTACGTGTCTTTGTATGATTTGAAGTTTTGTTTTGCTTGGTATGACTTAGAAAAGCATGGATTTACGAGTGCTACATTGTTTTATGTGCTTGTAAATTTTGGGGTGATTATGACACCGACGGGGCTTTACTATTTATGTTTTTCATTATGAAAACCTAAGTTAACCATCACATTTAATTCTTATTTGATCATATAATCTTTATGTATAGGAAAGCTTTTTTCTTGGGTATTTGATGTTCTAATAATTTCAGATAGTGTTTGGGCTCATACGACAACTAAGTTTTGCTAACATATGATACCTGAGGTTTTTGTTTGACTTAAGCTCAATTTTTGCTTATTCTGAAAAATAAAAAAATGGTATTTTTAAAAACTTTTATTCTGAGTTTGACCTTAAAATTGGAGTCTTTCAAATACCAGATATATGCATATTGTAAGTTAAATGTTTCAAGCCTTTGTTTTCTATAAATTTACATTGTAGCATAGTTAAGAGTTTACTTTATATCTTTGCCAAATTTTCCTTGTTTCGTTGCCAACCTTTTGCCCATAATATGTACGTAAAACTAACTATTTTAATTAGAGTGGTTAACCTATTTTAATTTAGACAATTTTATAATCTATTCACTACTTACATGGGTTTTTATCTCTCATATGCCTTAATTATTATATTAAAGAGCTTATCCATTTTTATGAGCCCGAGACTACTATTCTAGTAAATAAACTGACTTTGATGTTGTCACTTAGATATCATGCTTAGGATCTGGATTCAGACTATAACCAGTATATGTAAGTCATGCTAAAAAATTTGTTGCTTTAAGTGAGGAGGCCCGTTTGAGCCTTTAAACTGCTATGTGTTTCCCTTTTGATTGCTTTATGTGTTTTGTTTGTCGCATTAGAATTTTGTCCTTTTAAAACTATGAAAAGCCAAATCTCCCTTTCCTTTAGGATTAGTAGTCCCAAATGCCTCTGGGACTGATAGGATCGGGGCGGGTAATAGCATGCAATAAGTAAAACGAGACCATTCCGCGTTTAATACCTTGACAGAGTGGGAAAGGGTATATATGGAGATGATGACCGATGCATTAATATCTCATGTAGCCCCTTTTCGAAGGAGCAATTACTGAGTATTGCATTAATGATCCATATTAATTATAAACCTAGGATCCCTCTCCCTTTGTTTGTTTTCGTCTCTTCTTGTAAAACCATTCAAATCTTTTCATAAATCTCTGTCTTCCCTACTTACCTTCAAAGTCTTTTTAGCTTATTTGCAATGTTGTATATTTGAATCTTTTATTGTTTATTTGATTACATTAAAGTCACAACATAGCATGGTCGGAAACCACACTAGTGGATCTTGAGGGGTGTCTAACACCTTCCCCTGGAGATAATCTTTAGCCCTTACCCGAACTCTGGTTTTCCAACTCAAAACCCTTAGTGTCATAATGCACTTAATCATTAGGTGGCGACTCTTCAAATCCAAAAACCAATTCCCACACGAAAATAGAGTTGTCTTCCCAAATATCGTAAACCCAATTTCGCTTTTAGATAAAAAGGGGGCGTCGACAGTATGGCGACTCTGCTAGGGATTCTTTAGGCTTTTACCATTCATGTTATATGTGACTTTATTGCTTTCTTTTATTGCTTTTGTTTAATGTCTTTATTTGAAACTGACTTGTTCCTTTTGTTTCTTTTTCTTTAATTACTTTCATTTACCGTTTTTCCCATCAATGTTGTTGTAATTTTTAGCAATTATTGTAATACATGTCAATTTGTTTCATTCTTGTAAACTGCATCTTCAATATCATATTCCACTCGTGCCAAACAAATACTATAGCAACGCTTATAATGAGTAGTTGCGCTCTTCCAATACTATCACCCCCTAAATTTGGCAAAGGCATATTTGCGATAAAACCAGTCGATCAGCGGTGCAGTCGATGGTTCTGTGCCTTTCCCTCTTGAGTTGTCCGCTCAAGGGTACCTGTCTAATACCCCAATAGAAACCTTACTCCGTTTAAACTGTACATGCATCATGGTCAAACCTAGCCGAGTCAGTTATGTTGTCCACATAATAACTCATTAAGATAGCCTTGTCCAAAGTCCACCGGGTTTCCTTGAAACCCAAACAAACACCTCCATGTTTTGTGCGTTTATTTGGAGAACTAAAGTGCTTGCTATGCTAATTATTGGTTTAAATAGTCGAGTCCGGTGTGGGTAAGGGCCTAACGCCTTGTTTTGTAGAAAATGAGGCACGAAGTCCCCAGATTTGGCATGGTAACCAACATTCATCCAAGGCTGCTGAATTGGTGGAAAGACCTCCATTCCAATGATCAGACACTCGTCCGCAAGTACTTAGGGAATTTGCCTTCTCTTCTAGAAATTCAGCCTAAAAATAGAATCATAGAGGCTTCGACATTGTTCTGGGATAGTGACAAGTCTGTGTTCCGCTTCGGGGACCTTGAAATGACTCCTTTGCTCGAAGAAATATGAGGTTTAGCTGGTATTCCTTGGGAGACTCCGGGTTTGCTTATGCCAGAGAATCGCAAAGGAAGGGGTTACTTTAAGATGATGGGACTGAAGAAAAACCCAGACTTAACATGCTTGAAAGACTCTTACATCCCATTCGACTATCTGTACGAGAGGTACGGCCATATCAAGTCATACCGCACCTATTCAGATGAGTTCGCCATCACCTCATTGGGGCATGTCCATAGAAGGGTCTTCATTTTTATGTTTTTCTTTTTGGGAATGATGGTGTTCCCAATGAAGAAGGATAGGATCCACACCAGACTGGCCATGGTAACCAAGACTTTGATGGACGGAATTGGTGGTCAGACTTTCAGCATAGTGCCCATGATCATTGCTGAGATATACCGTGCCTTGGACAACTGTCAGCAAAAGAGCAGTCATTTTGAGGGTTGCAACTTATTACTTCAGCTCTGGCTCATGGAACACCTCCAGAAAGGGGAATACCGATAGGAGATCCTATGCAGAGACTGGGATGATCACATCACCTTCCACCAGCCAAGGCATATGAACTATATGCCTAAAATGTTCGCTCAGCCAGAGGACGCTAGAGGATGGGTAGAATTATTTGAAAATCTGAAAGAGGACCAGGTACAATGGATGGTCGAATAGTTCCCCACGGATGAGTTTATTGTTCGATCCCGAGATGCATCGTTTCTTACACTAATTGGTTTGAGAGGAACTTATCCCTACGTTTCTCTCCGAGCCATGAGGCAGGCTAGAAGAAAGCAAATCATACCATGGGTTGACAAAATGAGTCATTTCAGGGCTGATTTCCAGGACAATGATAGTCCTCACAGGTGCCAAGCTCAGCACTTGTGGCACTGCAAACTCGTTTGGGGGAAAGAATCTATTGAGCCAGACAGGTATCACATCGGTTGTGTGCCGCACTATTTAGGGTTGTTAGAAGACAATGGCATGGGTCAGCCCGAGTTCGTTCGAGGTCACAGAATTATCGACGAGCACGCTGAAGCACGAGTTAAGTATAATCAACTGCGCAAGAGAATTTGAGAATGTGAAAGTGAGCACCGAGAAATACAAGAAGCCCATCAGAAGTTGATAGAGTAGTTGAAAGATATGGCTGTCAACACCAACAAGCGACTAGGGTATTTGGAGCGGGGTCTAGTGGAACTGGAAGGAAAACTCATCAAGAGAATTGAAGATTGTCAAAACGCTGAAGGAAATGCAGGTGGACATTTGGCCCGAGCTTATTTGTTGTTAGGACTACGCGAGCTGGTGAAGCTGTTCGAGGGAGATGAAGATGCCAAATCAGGGGAAAGTCCTTCTGGGACCAAGTAGTTAGGAGTCCTTTTATTCTATATTTTAATGTAATAAGGCCAATGGCCGATAGTGATATCTTACTTTCTATTATTTAGAGTCATTTTGGATTTGTCTTATTTTTATCAATAAAATGAGGTATTTAGCATTATAAGTTCTCCAAAACTATTTGTCGCTAGGCCTACCTCGGGCACAACGAGGCACCAAAGCTAGGACGCGATTTACATTTTTGCACAATGTGTTTAAATACTGCAATATTTTTCCTCACAACCTGCACTAACTTATTATCTTTTGTTTTTCTTTTATTTTTTATTCCCCTCCCCAAAGGCTA
The DNA here is from genome assembly GCA_026770625.1 of Nicotiana glauca. Classification (NCBI taxonomy): domain Eukaryota; kingdom Viridiplantae; phylum Streptophyta; class Magnoliopsida; order Solanales; family Solanaceae; genus Nicotiana; species Nicotiana glauca. The sequence goes on from MU691395.1 coordinate 65,208, forward strand.
GTTCGTGCATTCTGGCACCATCGTCATACTCCACAAGATCCAAGGGCCCTCTACTCCTCCTCCTCCGAGTCCTATCCAGAATAAAAACAAAGGTAGAATGGGAGATCCAAGCGCCAGAAAGGAGATTGAGATTCCTCAGGGTGCCCCGGTTGCTAAGGAAACTGCTACCCAACTTGAGCAAAAACTGTTGAAATTCCGGGAAGAACTGGATCAGGTTTGGAATTTGGCGAACCTGTCATTTTCTCTCACCGCTCCTGATGTCAACACCCAGAATCCCGCACCTCCATAAAACACCCCACAACCACAGATACAACCCACTCATACTCAACACCGCAACACATGCCACACTCCTAATAACACTCCACTACTCATTCCCGAGCCACTGAACACCACAAATGACCATCTCTATAACACTCCTATTTACGTGGATACTGTAGCCCACTACACTCAACCAATCTCAAATGCACCTGAGTCTGATGAAAAAGACTCCCTTATCAGGAACTTAGCAGCAGAACTCAAGAAGTTGACCAGCCGAGTTCAGGGCGTGGAAGGTAACAAAGGTATCGAGGGGTTAAATTATGAAGACCTCTGCATTCAGCTAGATGTTGAACTTTCGGAGGGGTACAAACCTCCCAAGTTCGAAATATTTGATGGAACAGGAGATCCCACAGTCCACCTGAGAACATATTGCGATAAGTTGGTTGGAGTCGGAAAGGATGAGAAGATCCGTATTAAGCTCTTCATGAGAAGTCTGAAGGGAGATGATTTATCCTGGTACATCAGCCAGGACCCCAAGAAATGGACAAGCTGGGTAGGCATGGCATCAGATTTTCATGGATAGATTCTGATTCAATACTGATAATGCACCGGATGTATTCTACATACAGAATTTGAAGAAGAAGCCCACCGAAACATTCCGCGAGTATGCTACTCGTTGGAAGTCAGAAGCCGCAAAGGTCAGACCGGCCCTAGAAGAAGAACAGATGAGTAGATTCTTTGTTCGGGCCCAGGATCCCCAATATTACGAGAGGTTGATGCTGATCGAGGGTCAGAAGTTCTCCGATATCATCAAACTGGGAGAAAGAATCGAAGAGGGCATTAAGAATGGTATGGTTACTAATCTTGAAACATTACATGCCACCAATAAGGCTTTACAGTCTAGTGGCACGTCCAAGAAGAAGGATGTGAGTGCCGTAATGGTCGCATAGGGAGCCAAATCACCACCAAAATACCACACCTACCCATCACCTCCACTTACATATCATCCCATCCCGAATTACCAAGCACCCGCACCCTCCTATCAAAATCTATCTCCCGTTTACCAATCCTCTCCTCCTCTCACATATCAACCCACCTCACCCAGATACTCTCAACCAGCACATGTTTATCAAGCTCATAATGCTTAACCCTCTCACTACCAATCACCTCCCACCCGTCAAAATTTTCCTAGACCCGGGCCAAATTTTGACCGCAGACCTCCCAGACAATACAAAGCCATCACCGAACCAATTGACCAGCTATACGAGAGACTTAAAGCTACTGGTTACGTCACTCTTATCCCAGCCAAAACTCCAGAAAATCCTTCCTAGTGGGTCAACCCCAATAAGACCTGTGTGTACCATTCCGGCATGAAGGGATACACCCTTGACGAGTGCCGCTCATTGAAGGACAAGATTCAAACCCTGATCGATAATAAGGTCATCTTAGCAAAGGATCCTGCTCCTAATGTTCACAAAAACCCTCTGCTTGACCACAAAGGTGGAGACATTCACATGATCAAGATCGAAGATGATTGGGACCCCAAAGGGTCGATAGGTTTGATTGTTGAAGGTGATGAACTAAAGAAACCAGCGGTTACACTTAACCCAATTGTTGTGCAGAATCAGCCCTCCAGGGACGATGAAGTAAACATGTCTATACCTCTCGAATTTGAAGCGCCTCCTTCTGCAAAGGCGCCCGGGCCAATTGAGGTTGAATTTGGAGTTCCAAAAGCACCTGCACCCTTCGAAGTTACTGTGTTACCACCAAGGGTACCTATTCCTGAGACAATGTCAGACATAACACCGTTCCACTCAAATGCCATACCATGGGACTACATTGCTGAAGCTAGAAAGAAAGGGAAGACCAAGACAGGAGAAAAAATTGCCACACAAGGGATGACCACAACATGGAGGGTTTACACCCCAAAACATTTAGCTGAGTCCGGCAAGCAAGCCTTGGGACAGCCTATTGAAACTGGGTCCGACGATCTTCAGAGAAAAATACAAGCTAAGGAGCATTCGGTCTCTAAGCAGTTGAACAAAACACCAGCACAGATCTCTATCCTAGCTCTTCTACAGAGCTCTGACGCTCACAAAAATGCCCTGATGAAGATACTGAGTGAAGCTTATGTGCCCAGCAATATAACTGGAGGTGAAATGGCAAATATGGTAGGGCAAGTGCTGGAGAGCCATAAAATCACCTTCCACGAAGATGAGATGCCGCCGGAAGGATTGAGCCACAACAAGGCACTGCATATCACCGTGCAATGCGAGGATCATTTCATCACTAGAGTCCTAATCGATGGAGGATCCAGCCTCAACATCTGTCTACTGATAACTCTCAAAACTTTGGGAAAAAGCCTACACAAGATCAAAGATGGGGCTATCAATGTCAAGGCCTTCGATGGGTGCCCAGAGATTTACTATCGGAGAAATCAGCCTATGCTTACAAATGGGGCCAACATGGTTTGATGTCGACTTTCAAGTGATAGACGTCCCGAAATCCTACAACCTGCTGTTAGGATGGACCTGGATCCACGCTACTGGAGCCGTAGCATCGACACTGCATCAGGCAGTGAAGTTCAAATGGAATCACCAGGAGGTGATTATTCATGGCGATGGTAGTAACCCCATATATAGTAGCCAGACCGTCCCAATGATTGGAGGCAGAAGGAGAATAGGCGGAGAAACATACCACCACGTCGAAAGGGTCAACGATGTAGATAAGGATAGGTGGTGGGATAACAAGATCAAAAGTATCCTGAATTGGTGTGGGTACGAGCCTGGAAAGGGACTCGGTAAAAACCTCCAGGGGATCACTAAGCCCATCAAACTAAAGAAGCATGGTACTACAATAGGCATAGGGTACGGTTATACTTAGGAAGAATTCCAAAGTTGGTCGCCACCATGGCGCGGCCCCTACTATCCATTGGAGCTTCCGACACATAGCCTGGAGCAAACCTTCCAACCGGCAGATACTATGTATGGGTCAGAGGAAGATGAAGCGTTGGCAGCCATGAAGAATTTGTTTCTGGAGGATGATTATATGGACTGGTGTGTTCTTCTCGAGAAGGAAGGCCCTTCCATACAAGCTGTAAACCAAGGAGACCGCCTCAGCAATTGGTCTATTAGAACCGTCAGGGTCCGGAAGGCTTCGGGGTAGCAAGGCTAAACAAAGGCACCTTGTATCTCATTTTATTTTATTTTACTAGTTGATTTTCTTTTCGCATTGTCTTTAATTTTGAAAAGAGCTCCTATGTTTCAAACAATTATGAATTTAATCAAAGCATTTCAGTTTATCATATATCTCGCTCTTATTATTTTCTTTATCATTTACTCTATTTTTACACAGTATTACTATTATTTACTTTGATGATGAACCAATGATTGTGACTTGCAACGAAACAACGTAACAAAAGGACATAGACTCAGAAGAAGATGAAATACCTGAAGAGGTCATCAGAGAGGTTGAGAAATTTGAGAATAGACCTAAGTCTAACCTGGAAGAAACTAAGGTCGTTAATTTGGGAGATACAGAAAATGCCAAAGAAACTCGCATCAGTGTTCACCTGTCGCCATCAGAAAAGGAAGAATATACGGAATTTTTAAAGGAATACGAGGACATATTCGCCTGGTCATATGATGATATGACTGGTCTCAGCACGTCTATTGTAGCTCACAAACTGCCAACAGATTCAACCTGTCCGCCGGTAAAACAGAAGCTCAGGAAATTCAAGCCCGACATGAGTTTGAAAATCAAAGAAGAGGTTACTAAGCAAGTCAAAGCCAAGGTTCTCAGGGTAGTAGAGTATCCGGCATGGTTAGCCAACATCGTGTCAGTACCAAAGAAGGATAGGAAGGTTAGAGTATGTGTCAACTACCGGGATCTTAATCGGGCCAGTCCCAAAGACGACTTCCCCTTGCCAAACATACACATTCTTATCGACAACTGTGCCAAGCATGAGTTGCAGTCTTTTGTTGATTGTCATACAATAAGCAGAGTTGGATGACGCGGAATGGGTAAAAGGTCGCTACGAGCAGTTAGCCCTTATAGATGGGAAAAGGATGAATGTAGTTTACCACGGCCAGTTGTACCATAACAGAATGTCCAGATCCTTCAAGAAAAGAGTTAAGCCAAGGATGTTTACACCAGGGCAGCTGCTGTTGAATAAAATATTCCCACACCAAGATGAAGCCAAGGGAAAAATTCTCTCCCAACTGGCAAGGTCCGTACATGGTTCATCGGGTTCTAACTGGAGGAGCCCTTATTCTTGCAGAAATGGACGGAGAAATCTGGCCAAAGCCAATCAATTCAGATGTAGTGAAACGATACTATGTGTAATCACCTATGATTCCCTTATAATGTAGTTTGAACTACGCCTGACCTGATTCCCGTTTAAGAGAGGATACGTAGGCAGCCATGTGGATTCGATCACAATTTAATAAAAATTTCATTTCCCCATGCTATTGGAACTGGGGCAGAATTTTGAGGAGGACCCTCAAAATTCTGAAGTTAGTTTTCAGCCACTCATTGCCAGGAATGCCGCCCCAGTAAACTGGGGTAGAATTTTGAGGAGGACCCTCAAAATTCCAAAGTTGATTTTTCAGCTATTCAGCACAGCCATCAGAAGTGCCAGCCAAACAAACTGGGGCAGAATTTTGAGGAGGACCCTCAAAATTCCGGAGTAGGAGAGGTTGCAGTGTCTTGAACCACGTCGTAGTCATTGGTTCATCTAAAGAAAAACTATTTTCTACTTACGCTATATTTACTAAATCATGCATAACTATTTCGAATTGCTACTGTTTAGCAATGCTACCCCAATGATACGCAACGACGGAAGCCAGGGGAAAATGAACTAGCCTTTCCCCCTTTTTACAAAACTCACGATTTTTCTTTGAATGCAGGCGCTCCATTACAATATTATTAGGAATATTTATGTACGCATACTTTCTAAAAAATGCAACTTCTCAGAATCATCACTTGTTCGTAATTGTTATCCGCACACAACCTCCCCAACAGTCACAATATCGTAATCAGCTATCAGCTAAGAAATCTCACTACTATCCATCCTTTTGTTATCCGCATACTACCTTTCTGCCTTCCAAGACTAAGCACTGTCTCCATCTGCATCTTTTGCATTGCATAAGGCTACTTTTCTGCCTTCCGAGACGACGCACTGTCTCCATCTGCATCTTTTGCATTGCATAAGTCTACCTTTCTGCCTTCCGAGACTACGCACTATCTCCATCTACATTTTTTGTATTGTATAAGGCTACCTTTCTGACTTTTGAGACTAAGCACTGTCTCCATCTGCATTATCTGCATAAGGCTACCTTTCTGCCTTTCGAGACTAAGCACTGTCTCCATCTGCATTATCTGCATAAGGCTACCTTTCTGCCTTTCGAGACTAAGCACTGTCTCCATCTACATTATCGGCATTGCATAAGGCTACCTTTCTGCCTTTCGAGACTAAGCATTGTCTCCATCCTGCAGTATCTACATACAGCTACCTTTCTGCCTTCCGAGGTTAAGCTCTACCTCCACCTGCATGGCTGAAATACCGCCACCTCTATTTTGTGTCGGCTGAAATATCGTCATTTTATCTCTCTTGCAATCGGCTGAAATATCGCCAAACTTTATTTAAATTCTGCATCGGCTAAAAGATCGCCAGTTCATATTTAAATCTCCATCATCATCTATACCTATGCTTTCTGTCGGCTGAAATATCGCCATTTTACTTTTTACATCGACTAAAATATTGCCTATTTTATTTAAATTTCTGTCGGCTGAAATATCGTCATTTACATTTTTTGCGTCAACTGAAACATCGTTGCTTTATTTAAATTTCTATCGGCTGAAATATCGCCATTTGCATTTTTGCATCGACTGAAATACCGCCAAATCTTGCATTTCATGGGCTGAAATATCGCCAAACTATCCGAGGGCGTCATTGTTCGGAGGTATTATCATCATAGCCCGAGAACACCGTGTCATGGCCTGAGGACCTACTTTATATCCTGCACAGAATTATTCAAAGGCATCATGGTTCGGAGCACCATTATCATAGCCCGAGAACATCATTTCATAGCCTACGAATCCTTTAATTTTGCACTTCATGGCCCAGGACATTATGGTCCGAGGACGTCATCCTAACCGTCCGAAGACAGCATTCATGGTCCAACGGGAACTTGCATCACGTTTAAGTTTATGCGCGATATACGCCCGTATTACTCACGTACAGGTACACCGGCTAGCAACGGCCGTCTCAGCAGGAGCGATCCCGCTCCAGTTCCCGCAGCCGATCAAGCTTCAAAATACCTCTTGCCCCCCTAAAAATCGTGTCCGTCTCTTCCGAATCTCCATCGGCATGTTCCGTCAATGGTTCCTGGACTACATACGGCCCGATTCCTGTAAAACCAGGGATATGTAGGCAGCTCAGAAACTAGAGCCCGGTCAAATTCTTTTCAAATTGCCACTTTCGGTCAAAATTGGCCATCATATCTTTACCCGACAACTCTTTCATCCTTCCCGGGTAAAGAGGGGCAGCTGTTGACACCCAATTTTTGTCCGTCCTTTATCTAAATTTTTTCCCGAAGCAGTTATTTTAATTAAAATGCCATATAATTTTTATAGCATTGTCGCAAGTATCATTGCTTTGTATTTTAATTTTTATTATAAATTTCACTACATAATTTGTTGTTTTGATCATTAACTTTTGCTAATCTAAAGCATTACAAGTTATTTCATTTGATTACGCATGTGCATAAAGTGCATTTATTTTTAAGGTTTATATCACTCATTCATTTTACTACTTATATATTATATTAATTACAATTTAATATATTACCATGGCATTTAAAATTAAAATAGCAGCTCACTATACTTTCCCATTAACCAATCCCATTTTTCTAAATTCCTAGGACATCATTCTCCCGTCAACCTAGTCTTCGGGGAATCTCGACAATGTCCGCCCTTCTTGTTTTTCCATTTCTGTGTCCTCAATTTAATTTAATTTCCACGATATGTTCCTTTCCTTCCTTTATTATTTGTTCTTTATAGGATTTTTTACTCTCCATCTTTGATTACCAAAAAAAGTTTTTACCGTTTCAGATTCTTATACAAGATGCTCTTGTATCTCCTACCATTTTTGTGATTTCTGGAATATTCCCATAGTCACGCAAATTAATTCATCTTATTTTGGGAAAATATCGGATTTTCCGTAATCAAAATCCCTTTGATCTCTATGTTTGAAATTCAAACAGAATCCTTCATCTAACTTCTAGCTATTATCCATGCTCTTGAACGTTAAATAAGAGTCTTCACTTACTGCTATAAAAAGGGGTCTTAATCTCATTCTTTAGGGGGCTCAGACTCTCTTTACGTATTATATCCACCTTATAACTATACTTTTGCTCCATCATATTTCTACTGCATACCTCTATTGTCCCTTCTGAATTTTAATTTATTGACCCTATTATATACTGCTCTTGTTCGTCTCCTATTTGCATGGTTTATCTCGTGGTTGCGAGTCAAAGCGAAGATTGAATTTCTCTCTTTCACTCCATATTGGGATACTAACGAGTATATTCTTTATTGGCGTCTTGTTCGGGTTTGGATTTCTCGCTCGCTTTGGCATTCTGAACTTAGCATTGGTGCAATTTTATTTTTTTTACTCTATTATTTAGCCACTCCGTAAAATAAGGTTAGTCCCTTATCCTTTGTATTATCAATTCCCTGTATGTGTACTATAAATTTGTTTCTTCTAAATAGTCATTTAGCGATGCTTTAAGCATTATGATGGAAGCAAACCGGCCAGGTTAGTTGCTCGCCCTCTTTGTGTACATGTTTTTGTATGATTTGAAGTTTTGTTTTGCTTGGTATGGTCTTTGTTGTACATCATGAATTAGAAAAGCATGGATTTACGAGTGCTACATTGTTTTATGTGCGTTCAAATTTTAGGGTGATTATGACACTTACAGGGCTTTACTATTTATGTTTTTCATTATGAAAACCTGAGTTTACTATCACATTTAATTCTTATTTGATCATCTAATCTTTATGTATAGGAAAGCTTTTTTTTTTTGGGTATTTGTTGTTCTAATAATTTGAGATAGTGTTTGGGCTCATACGACAACTAAGCTTTGCTAACATATGATACCTGAGGTTTTTGTTTGACTTAAGCTCAATTTTTGCTTATTCTGAAAAAAAAAAAATAGTATTTTTAAAAACTTTTATTCCGAGTTTGACCTTAAAATTGGAGTCTTTCAAATACCAGATATATGCATATTGTAAGTTAAATGTTTCAAGCCTTTGTTTTTTACAAATTTACATTGCAGCATAGTTAAGAGTTAACTTTATATCTTTGCCAAATCTTCCTTGTTTCGTTGCCAACCTTTTGCCAATAATATGTACGCATAGCTAACTATTTTAATTAGAGTGGTTAACCCATTTTAATTTAGACAATTTTATAATCTATTCGCTACTTACATGGTTATTTTATCTCTCATATGCCTTAATTATTATATTAAAGAGCTTATCCATTTTTATGAGCCCGAGACTATTATTCTAGTAAATAAACTGACTTTTCTGTTGTCACTTAGATATCATGCTTAGGATCTGGATTCAGACTATAACTAGTATATGTAAGTCATGCTAAACAATTTGTTGCTTTAAGTGAGGAGGCATGTTTGAGCCTTTAAACTGCTATGTGTTTCCCTTTTAATTGCTTTATGTGTTTTGTTTGTCGCATTAGAATTTTTTCCTTTTAAAACTCTAAAAATTCAAATCTTCCTTTCCTTTAGGATAAGTAGTCCCAAATGCCTCCGGGACTGATAGGATTGAGGCGGGTAATAGCATGCAATAAGTAAAAGAAGACCATTCCGCGTTTAATACCTTGACGGGGTGGGCAAAGAGTAGATATGGAGATGATGACCGATACGCTAATATCTCATGTAGCACCTTTTCTAAGGAGCAATTATTGAGTATTGCATTAATAATCAATATTAATCATAAAACTAGGATCCCTCTCCCTTTGTTTGTTTTCGTCTCTTCTTGTAAAACCATTCAAATATTTTCATAAATCTCTGTCTTCCCTACTTACCTTCAAAGTCTTTTTAGCTTATTTGCAATGTTGTATATTTGAATCTTTGATTGTTTATTTGATCACATTAAAGTCACAACATAGCATGGTCGGGAACCACACTAGTGGATCTTGAGAGGTGCCTAACACCTTCCCCTCGAGATAATTTTTAGTCCTTACCCGAACTCTGGTTTTCTAAATCAAAACCCTTAGTGTCCTAATGCACTTAATCATTAGGTGGCGACTCTTCAAATATAAAAATCCAATTCCCACACGGGAATAGAGTTGCCTTCCCAAATGTCGTAAACCCGATTTTGCTTTTAGAGAAAAAGGGGGCGTCGACAAGCGGTGCAGACCATTGTGAGCCTCGGGGATGTGGAGCATATGGTGGTGCAACGTGGACATGATATCTGGGAAGTGATGTACGATTTAGGGGGTTTTGTGAAGAGAAGTAGTGGTCAGGAGAATTAAAAGGATATCCACGGGGTCGATACGGAGGTTGTGGGCATTTGGCAAGGACGACCATTGGACTTTGTCATTGGCGGGGCTCTACAACATCTTTTCTTTCCATGGGAAGATTATCCCGAGCAACTTGTTCACTCCATCTGAGCGTTCCGAAGACTTTCTTTAGGTTTCTTTTCTATCTGAGATATGGGAGAGTGATCCAGGACAATGTCTGTATTTTTCTAAAAGTGTCTCACAAAATCCTGAGCCATGTCGTCCCATATATGCCACTTACCGACATCTTGACGATTATACCATTCCAAGACTGCCCCAGTTAAGATTTTACTGAAGTATGCCATTAGCAAATCGTCTTTCACGCCAACATTCCTCATTTCCTTGTAATATTCCTTCAGATGGACTACCAGATCTTCACACTCTTCATTCAAGTCGAATTTTAGTACTTTAAACCTTGCGAGCAGGCGGATGTCAGGGAGTGTACACAACTCTTGGTAAGACATGCTGCCTTGGCCTCCCGTCCCTTGCACGTTCTTTAAGGACTGTTCTGTATTCTTCAGCTTCCCAGAACTTAGAGGAAGAGTGATGGAGATACATGGGTGATTGGGAGATGCTAAAGTTTGGGTAAGGACAGCTTCTGAGAAACCAAGTGGTGGCAGTGTTGGTGCCCTCCCAACCATCCAAGCCTGATACATGTTTGTTATGTGCTGTCTTAACATTCTCGCCTCACCCACCAAACTTGTGTCATGTTCAACCAGCTGCTTTTGGGCATCGATATCAACCAACTCAGTTATGTTGTTCTCTGCCATTGCCTTTTGCCTTTGTATCGTAGAGAAGAGTTACCACAAACCAATCACCGTTTTGGTATGAATATGACAAAATGAAACCATCACGTTAGCGTTAGGGCATTTAACATATTGGTAACCGCATATTTTGGGAATGAATGCACCTAAGCAGTTAACAATTTCTATTATGCATTTGATTGCGTCATTCCGGCTTTTTTTTGGTCCATTCCCTTTTTATTTTTATTTATTTGATTTTTTTAGTTGTGTTCGAATCTTATGGAGTTCTGGCCGTGTGTAGTTCTGGCCGATAAGTGCAAAAATGACTAAAAAAAAAATTTGTAATTTTTTTCCATAAAAAAATGTGATTATTACAACACCACATTTTATTACAAGATTAACGGACTCCAAAAGACTCTATATTAAAACAGCCTAAAAATAGACTAACAGACTCTGACTAACAAATACAGTCATTTTTTTTTAAATCATCACTGTTTCTCAAAAAATTTCACAAAATATCCAGTTTCGTCAATATGGCCTTTCAGCACTTTCAAAGAAGATTTAAAGGCTGTGTTTGCTAACCGGTCAAAATTTTGAGAAATGACCAAAGGCGGTTCTTCTTATAAAAAACGGCCTTCCGACGTCCTTTTGGGGACATTCGGCTATTTTGGACAAGAATGACATCACCTTTACTCACGGTTAAACAACGATATTTATTTGCCCTAAAAATTTTATTTAATTTTTTATTTTTTATTTTTTAATTTTTTAAAAAAAATGTTCCGAATAGTTGAACCCGATACGAGTTGCCTACGTATCCTACATCCGGTGAGAATCAAACTTACGTAGTTCTGCCATATTTGACAAAACCAACTATTTTTGAAAACAAAACCTTTCTTTTATTTCGTTTTCTCAAAAAAATCGGCAGAGTTTCAGTACCATTTGGGCATTGGTCTTTCAAAACAAGTGATTATCTCAGTTAACCCTAGAACTGCTATTTTCTTTTTAACTCTCTCCCATTATTCACAAGTCGGTCAACATGCAAATCTAAAGCAAATAAATGCACAAGTAGCAAGTAGGATGCATCAGGATGGTCTTTTCATTTTAGGTTACCTGTCCTAGACGGACCCAACCCCTGTGTTGAGTCCCCTAAGTCAAATGCACCTGATGCAAACAAACGTTCCTACTAGGGATTCGGCATGAGGCTTTGTCATACTAGGTTTAAAACCTGGGTTTATTGTTCTAGACCTGGCTTACCCGAGCGGACGGGGGGTCAGCGTACCGGAGGTACAGAAGCTCCGCCGGCCTAGCAACTTGTCCGAACCTCGTTCTAAATGGGATAAGACTCTAAAAAGAAGAGAAGTCACACGAAGTGCACCCTTCTCCATGAAGTAGAAGACTTAGAGAGAGGAAGGGTTTTGTAGCAGTTTATATATACAATTCACCAAATATCAAAGCGGTAAAGCATTTAGCACATACAACATGAAACATGTAGGAAAATCAGATGAAGCCAAATATAACAGTCATTCTAAGCTCGAATTCTTTAACTCTAAACCAAAATTCTAGGTTCGTGTCCCCAGCAGAGTCGCCAGAGCTGTCACACCTCCTTTTCTACTACACCCCCTGAAGGGGTATAACAAATGGAGTTTTTCCAATTAAAGGAAAATCAAAACGGGATTTATTTATTAAAATTCAGAGTCGTCACTTGGAAGATTTATGGTGTCCCAAGTCACCGGTTTAAATCCCGAATCGAGGAAAGGGTTGACTCTATATTACAGTCTGCGAACCACAAATCCGGGTAAGGAATTCTATTAACCCGGGAGAAGGTGTTAGGCATTCCCGAGTTCCGCGGTTCTAGCATGGTCGCTCAACTGTTATATTCTGGCTTAATTATCTGATTTTCAAAACATTTGAACCTATGTGCAAATTTTAACTTATAATCGTTTTTTTTCATTTTAAAGAAGAGTGAACGTTGTTTAAAACATACCTTTGGATTACGTCACATGAAATGCACCCGCAACCCGAAACACATTTTATTCAACGTTTTAGGATTTGGATTTGGGTCACATGAAATGCACACCCGAGTTTAATAAGGTAATATTACTAAAATACTCGTTGCCTAAAGCAACTACGCATTTTTTAACTTTGCGAGGACCGTGGAAATTTGCTAAATGGCGTGCCTCGAATTCTAAATATATATATTTTCTAAGACGTACCTATATAGTACCAAGCATTTGAAATTTTTGTTGGACTTGGTGCACATCTATTCTAAATTTAAATGGAATTCAAACTATGCCTTGGAGGGTCATAAAATTATATGTAACAATTAATATGGCATACTTCCTCTAATTAATGAAAGGAAAATCACTTAATTGATTAAGGAAAGTTTTGGCACTTCTATCTACTTCAAGAAAATCTCAAACTCATCATCTACTTCACAACCTTTAAATTGCAGGATTGCTTGGGCTAACAACTGATCTCCGTTAAGCTTCAAGCCTGGGCCCAATGAGCCCAACGAAAGGAGGTAGCCCAAGTCTCATTAGGAAGGGACAATCCCATTGGGGCCTAAGAGTGAGCCCAAACTCTTAAATTTAATGCTCTTGCTCGAAGACTCGACATCGAGTCTCTACAATGTAACTGAAAACCTAAGGTGACACAACTACAGAAAGGCAATATTGAGACCAATACAAAATACGATTCAATTTTGAGTCTTAAACTACATAAGTCCTTTTGGACATCAGGAGCCTCCAACTAACAGTTCCAGCCTCAATCATTTCTCCTGATCACCCAATAAATAAGAAACTACAAACTCTGAACTTATCATTGCATGATTTAAAATACTAACTGTCTGAAAATTCTTACAACAACAACAATAACAACAATAACAACCCAGTATAATCCCACAAATGGGGTCTGGGGAGGATAATATGTACGCAGACCTTACCCCTACCCCGAGGGGCAGAGAGGTTGTTTCCAGAAAACCCTCGGCTCAAGAAAGCAACAAGAAAGATATATTAGTACTATCAATATACTCATAATAAAATAACATAAAATACATAATATAAATAAAATAACAAAATAACAGCAATATATGAAATATAGGAAATATGAAAAGGATGAAGAAAAAAGGTGGAAGAAAGGTATACTAATATCCAACAGATACAGCCTCGTATCAGTAACTAATCAGTAGTATCCTAAGACTAATTCCTAACTCGCTAGTCTCGCTCTAGAAATATCCACAACTTCCTCTAACCTACAACCTTACTGCTCGACCTCTATACTAACCTGTCAAGGGCCATGTCCTCAGTAATTCTAAGTCACGCCATGTCCTGCCTGATCAACTCTCCCCAATACTTCTTAGGTCTCCCTCTACCTCTCCTCGTTCCCGCCACAGCCAGTTGCTTACACCTTCTCACTGGTGCATTGGTGCTCCTCCTCTGAATGTGCCTGAACCATTTGAGTCTTGCTTCCCGCATCTTGTCCTCCATGGGGGCCACGCCCACCTTCTCTCGAATATCTTCATTCCTAATCTTCTCCATCCTTGTGTGCTCGCACATCCACCTCAACATCCTCATCTCTGCTACTTTCATCTTCTGGATGTGTGAGTTCTTAACCGGCCAACACTCGGTCTCATATAACATGACGGGCCTAACCACTGCTCTATAAAACTTACCTTTTAGTAGCGGAGGCACTTTCTTGTCACACAGGACTCCCGTTGCTAACCTCTACTTTATCCACCCCACCCCTATACGGTGGGTGACATCCTCGTCTATCTCCCCAATCACCTGAATAACTGACCCAAGGTACTTGAAACTACCCCTCTTAGGGATTACTTGAGAGTCAAGCCTCACTTCCACTCCCACTTCCGTTGGCTCAGCCCCAAATTTGCACTCGAGGTACTCCGTTTTCGTCCTGCTCAACCTGAAACCTTTAGACTCAAAGGCATGTCTCCAAACCTCTAGCCTCTTATTGACCCCACATCGTATTTCATCAATTAGGACTGTGTCATCAGCAAATAGCATGCACCATGACACCTCCCCTTGAATATGATGTGTTATGGCATCCATCACCAGGGCAAATAGGAAAGGGCTGAACACAGACCCTTGGTGCAACCCCTTAACAACCGAAAAATGCTCAGAGTCGCCCCCTACTGCCCTAACCCGAGTCTTAGCTCCATCATACATGTCTTTAATCATCCTAATGTAGGGAACCAGGACCCCTTTAACCTCTAAGCAGCTCCATAAGACCTCCCTTAGGGACCCTGTCGTGCGCTTTCTCTAGATCGATAAACACCATGTGAAGATCCTTCTTCCTATCCCTGTATTGTTTCATTCTTAAAGAAAGAAAATTACAAAACCATTTCCCTAACAAATTAAAATAACGCCTTTGAATTCGATACACATAATGAAAGACTAAAATTCAAATGCTAAAGGTAAAAGAACGGAAAATAAACTAAACTAAACCTGAAGTTAATTTTTTACTGAATTTGAAAGAAGATCCAGAAATATGCCCAAATTGGTGTAACTGATCAACCATGCATACCAGTTAACTTAAAATATGACAATAATGAACTTCAGTCCAAAATCACATATGAGATTCATACTGCTATAATCTTGATAACTTATCTAACACATATTAAAAAAGGGTCAAACAACATGAATCATTTTTAGTCCAAATTTAAACAAAAATGAGGATCACCTAGTGATTACACTTCAAAGTCTTCATGTAATCTAGCAACTAGCATATGATATGTTGAATACCAATTCTCCACTTACATATTTTTTTAAAAGCAAAACAGAAATTAAAGATAAAGAAAACAAGAAGAAAAGAAAACTAAAGCTAACTTTGGGCACAAATTTTATAGCTACTACTCAAAGCTCTATATTTCCATTCTTCCAATTCCAAATCAAGATGTATATTAGGTGGAATGTAAAAGTACGTACCTGGAATAAAAATATGAATGAAAAGAGTGAGGTCTACAGTCAGCAGCAGCAATAACAGAACTTCGCAGTAGGAAACAACCAGTAAACTAGTCCAAACCAAACAATGGGATGCAGAGGGTTTCAATGAAACAGTAGCCCAGAGATTAACAATTCAAACTAATAAAACGAACTAAACAACCAAGATTTGAAACCAGAAACCAAATGAAACAGTTTTAAAACCATTTCTAATCCAAAATAGACCCCCAAGTTTTCTTCAGGATTTCAGAATTCTCACTATTTCTATCTTACTGTATTTTTAAATATTTCCAGAATCTCTCCCTATCTCAATCTTGACTATCTTTCAAAATCCTTCCTATCAATGTGTGTTCAAAGAATTCTCAATTTTTTAAGAGTGTTCAAGCCCTTTTCTCTGTGCTCTCAGTGTGTATGTATTTTTAGAATGTATACTAGAATGCTTATCCTTCAATTTCTCAACTTCTCAGTACTCTCCAATTTTCAGAGTATTCTCAATGTGTATCCTCTCAATTCTCTCAAACTCCAGAGTGTTTAAAGTCTGTCCAGTGTTTTTCAGTCTATTTTTCAATGTCTCCCCCTTAGAGTATTTCTTCCCCCCTTTTATTCTAATTTTCAGTCCTCTAAAATGGCATTCCCTGAGTGTGTTTACCACTAACAATTATCTTTTAGTCTTTGAATTGCCCACTTAGTTAGTGTTCTTTAAATTAATCTAATAATGTTATTTCTACCCTACCATCCACTGGAAGCTTCTTAATTAGGTGAATATTCACACAATATAAATAATTACTAAGCTACCCTTACACCCATGTTAATACCCATGAACCTCATGTTATTTTAATCCTCCTAAAGTTCTGAATACTTTACAAACATGATAAATAGTTCTCTAAACTGAATCCTAGGCAATCAGAATCAAAGGGTATCAATTTTTGAATCCTAAATATTGAGATGGAATGAACAATCAACACTGACATTAGCCAGAAACAGTCAATGAACGAACCTATTTGAGATTCAACCTTTGAATCAATTAGCACAAACATTTAAACAAGGAGTTGAGAAACCATGAAACACTAACATATTGGTCTAAGAACAAATATCATTAAACACAGGTTAATTGATTTAAAATAAAAAAACTAGAAGTTTAACGATTCAGATGGCAAGTGCAGACATTAATGATTAAACACAGAAACTAATTAACAAACCTAAAAACAAAAGGACCAAATAAATTGTGCAGAAGAACTGAAATAAATACAAATAAGCAATTTAACCTAAAGCAAAGAAAACTAGGTTACTAAACAAAAGTTCAGTCAGAATATAGACCAATAAAGATACTCGGAGAAGAAAAGAAAAACAAGTGAAGCAAATACTAAAACGAACATAAAAATTAAGGAAACTCACCGATTAGACTTGAAATCAAACTTGATACCATGATTCATACGAAACTGATGCCAATCACTTGTCCTTTATCAAGAACAAGTGAACAACATCAGTTTTGTGATGAATCAGTCTTCTAATCGTGGAAAACTAAAGGTCTAGACTGATGCATGTCAGTGGGTTCATCAAAAAATCGATTTTGAACTTTTAGGGCTCGACCTTAGATTCAAAATTCGACGGGTTTCAGAAGGATTCGAGGGTAACTAATGGTGGATTAGGGAAGAGGGGGTCTTGGCGGTCCTGGGGTATTTGTTTTGGTACCGGTCTGAGGCGGCGGCGCCACCAGAGAACTGTGGCGGCGCTAGGGTTCGTGGATTCAAATGAATATTCGAAGAGCAGGGCTGAGATTCGAGGGAAATGGTTTGGGGTTTCAGAATGGGGAGGTGGAGAGGAATCAAGGGTGTATTTTTGGTGGCGATTGGTGGCAGCGGTCAGCGGCGGAGGACGATGGGTTTAAAGATTGGTCTCTGAGGCTATGGGAGAGACGGTGAGGAGGGGGGTTCTGAGGAGGGGGGTAAGGGTTTTTGGGTATATTAAACTGATGAATTAATTTGGGCCGTTGGATAATTAGATCCCAACGGCTCAGATTAACTCATTAAAACGAAATGGGGTAGTTTGGTTTAGTGGTGTACTGGACCGGTTCGGGGTGTTGGGTGTCGCACCTCGTTTTTACGCTACGGCACCCGGGAGAGGATGTGGTAAAGGGAGTTTTTTCAATTAAAGGACAATCGAAACGGGATTTGTTATTAAGAGTTGGAGTCGCCACTTGAGAGATTTATGGTGTCCCAAGTCACCAGTTTGCATCCCGAATCGAGGAAAAAGTTGACTCTGTATTACAGTCTACGAACCAGAAATCCGGATAAGGAGTTCTGTTAATCCGGGAGAAGGTGTTAGGCATTCCTGAGTTTCGTGGTTCTAGCACGGTCGCTCAACTATCATATTCGGCTTAATTATTTGATTTTAGTACATGTTCAAACTTATGTGCATTTTTTTAACTTTTAACTGCTTTTATTATTATTATTTTTAAAAGAGAATTGCAACATCGTGAAAACACATCTCGAACTACGTCATATCAATGCACCCATGGTTATTGACGTATTTCGACTCCGTTGAGATTTGGATTTGGTCACATAAATGTGCACCCGAGTTTAAGAAAGTAAATTATTAAAAGCGCGCCTAAAGTGACTAGCGCGTTATTATCTTTGGGGAGGGCCGTGAAATTCACCAAATGGCCCGTCCCGAATTCTAAATGCTTTATTTTAACCATTTATTGAGGGCCCCGCAGTTTATGTATTTTATTTGGTGAGGCTCGTCTCATCCTTTATTAAAAGGTCGATCCTAAAGCAGCTATAAAATTCTATTTATGTTTTGTCTCTAAAATAAAGAAATCATAATTAATTTATTACTGGATTAAAAGAATGGCCAATCACAAGCCTTGGCCTAGGCCCAAATGTACATAGTATCAGATCTGGACCCGGGCCACTCCTTAGGGCGCTGAGGCTAACACTTCTCGAAAATGGGCTGTTGAGCCCAAACCGTTTAAACCAAACCAAACTTCAATTCAATATGAACAAGCGTTCACTGAATTTACTTCAAGTTGGGATCGAATTATGCTAACATTACTTAACAATGAAAAGCGAACTAGACATGTCGAATTGCATTAAACAACAAGATTCAAATTATACACCTTTAAGGGACTGAATGCTAACATTGCCACCCTGGTTGTATAGTTCGGCTATTTCTATCTTTCGTATTTCCCAGCATGCTTATCTAGTATTTCAAACAGACTTAGCTGTTACTGAAACTCACAAACATAAAACTAAGGCATTCAACTTCTAAGGTAAGTTCGAAAGAATATTTACTACGTAGTCCACTTGTTACAAATTATAAAGCATTCCATTCATCGAGTTCCACTATAGCTACTGTAGGAATACATTTAAACTATACAAAAACTCAAACAAGTTGATGTCCACGAACGCAGGCCGAATTTCATTTCTTCAATTAGTTCTCACAAACTGATTATTTCAAACTTTCATACATCAACTGGAGATGAAGAAATACCTGGAAATCAGTACAATGGAAGAAGAAATCAACAGTAGCAATGCAACAGCAATACAACAGCAGCGATGGAACAGCTTAAACAAACCCAACAGCACAGCAATGGAAAGGTCTCAAAAAAAACAGCACAGTCCCCAAAATGAACCAAAATGAAACCCAATAACCCACAGAATCACAACCACAAATAACTGACCCCAAATTCTTTAATTGCAAACAAATACCAATCGAAATACAATCAGGGACACCCCCTGGAATCCAGTAACCCAAAGCCGAACTCAAAACTATAACTTGACAATTAAAGCTGAAGTTCTCTTCAGTTTTTCAATGGGATAGTAGTAGTTGAACTAACTGACTGCTTAAAACCTCTTAAAATTCTCTTTTTAATAACTTTTAAAATGATGTCTTAAAACTCTCTCAGAAACTGATT
The DNA here is from genome assembly GCA_026770625.1 of Nicotiana glauca. NCBI lineage: Eukaryota > Viridiplantae > Streptophyta > Magnoliopsida > Solanales > Solanaceae > Nicotiana > Nicotiana glauca. The sequence continues at coordinate 84,660 of MU691395.1, forward strand.
TTCAGCCTTCAAAACCAGCCCCTGAACTCTGCTTATTAGTTTCCTCAAATGTTTTTAGCTCTATAGCTCTCAGGTTTTATAGAGTATTTTCTCAGTGTGTGTGTAAGTGTCTAAGCTCTTATTGTCCTAGGCTCTAAGAATGTGAAGTTCTCCTAAGATTGATTAAAGACTGCCCAAAGAACCCCCTCATATTCTTTTTTGTGTTCCCCTTTTATGAACTTCAGACTTCCCTTTTATCCTTAATTTCAGATACTCTTAGTGAGTACTTTTGTTAGTGCACTTCCCACTATGTTCAACTTTTCATTTGTTAATTACCCATTATCCTAGTGCTTATTAAATTATTCAGTAGTGCCTATTTAAGTCCTTAAAAATAGCACTAGTGCAGTTTCCATTATCAGTTGTCTATTGTCTTCTCATTCCCATTTAACTTTTATAGTACTTACCTATTAATCAGCAGCCCCTTATGCCCAAACTACCCCCCCTGAATTGCCTAGAATTGCCAACCTCACTTAGTTGACCCCCCCACCCTTTTAACCAAGGTCAGTTATTCCTATAAGACTAAGAGCTAATTAACTAAAATCCAAACAACTAAACTAATTGAAATTTAAAGGCAACAAACTAACTGAAACAATTATACTAAACTAAAATTTAAACTGAGGAGAACATAATTGTACTTAACAAAAATTAGCCAGAATCATGAGGCTTCACATGGTTAAACAGATAGCAAATACAAAATTAAATCATGACACATTATCAGTAAAACGAATAACAATTCAACCTCAAAAACAAGGAGACGGGTGAAAATCAAGCAAAACTAAACAGACCCAAGAAAAGCAAATTGAATAGAACCAGAAGAGGATTCCAAAATTGACTGGTTTGAACCTAATACGAAGTGAGATAAACAAACAGTTAAGAGAACTTACCAATTGAACTATTTATTCATATGAGAATAACACAAGCAAAATTTTATACAAACAAAGACCTGACACATGAAATCCTAAATTAAACTGACTACTAAAGATTCAAACAGAAAAATGTAAAGAAAATAGTAGAAGAAGATGATAATAACATGTGAAATGACTTAAAACCAATCCAAAACTTACCTCTAGAGGTTCCCATATTGCCCTAGATTACTTCACTTTTCTTGGATTTGTGGCCGAGATAGCTCTTAATTGGGTGTTCCCACATGAGAACACCCCAACTAAGGTCCATCTTGACCTCAAACCTTCAATTCACTCAATGTCTTAAAGTTTAGGATTTTTAGGGTTAATGTCTGATCTGTTATTCGAGACGTTCGAACAAGATTCGAGGTAAACTAGTGTTGGTTTGGGTATGAGGGAGGTCTAGTGGTAGTATGGTGTGATTTTGGGAAGGTTTGGTGATGGCGCCGCCACCGAGGAATTTTGTGGCGGCGCTAGGGTTCATATGGTCAAATGGATATTCGACGAGAGGGACTGGGATTTGAAGGAAGATGAGGGTGGCATGAAGATGAGGAGGTCGAGGTGGTTCAGTGGTGTAAAACTGAAGGCCATTGGTGACTGACCGCCACCGTGGGCAATTTTCGGTGGGCGGTCAGCGGCGGAGGGATTTTTGGTCTCTGAGGGTTAGAGACGATAGAGATGGGGGTTTGGATTAGAGGGGCTGGGTAGGATTTAGGAATATATACTAAAAGGGGAAATGAATCCTGGCCGTTTGATCTGATGAGATCAACGACCTGGATTAGTCACTTAAAAGGGAACGGTGTCGTTTGGTCTTAGTTGGGAGTAGATGGGTTTGGGGAATGGGTCGGGTTGGTGAGACGGGTTGGGAGATGGGATGAGGGCCGTTGGATTGATGTGGATTGAACGGCTGAGATTGGTTGGTTTTGAAACGACGTCATTTGACTCGTCTTCGAGATCTGAATTGGACCGGGTATGGGATGTGTTTTGGGCCTGGATTTGGTCAATTTATGGATGGCCCAGTCCGGTTTTCTTCTCCATTTTTGTTCCTTTCTATTTATTTCTTTTCCAAAACTAAAATTTCAATTTTTTTAAAACCAAAAATCCTAGACCATATTGTAAAACCAAAATTAACTTAAAAATGCTAAAAACATAGTTATCACATAAAAATAAAGTAAGTCACACAATTGGACATTAAACGCTAAAAAATGCAAAAATACATATTTTTGTGATTTTTCATTTTTGTGAAATAACTTAATTACTCCTAATTGTAAAATTAAATCCTAAATGCAAATGCGATATATTTTTGTATTTTCATTGATTTAAACAAATAGACATGCGCGAACAAATGCAAACAATACAAGAAAAATAACGCAAAATTCACAAAAATTGCAAACAACACAAAATTATTTTATTTTGAATTTCTGGGATTAATTCTTATTTAGGGCAAAAATCATGTGCTCACAGCTGCCCCTCTTTTCCCGGAAACATGAAAAGTTTTCGTGCAAAGATAAAGTGAGCGGATACGAGCGATTTTTGCCTGTTTGAGTACTCCGTGTGAAGCATTTTTTGAAATACTTGACCGAACCTCTGCTTCAAAGAGGTCTCCTACATATCCCTAGCTAAAAGGGAATCAGGTCAATATAGTTCGGGAGTTTTGGTAGCTGGGACTACCGTTGAACCGTGGTCTTGTTGTTATTGTTGATGTTGTTGCTGCTACTGACTACCGACCTCCTTATTACACCATGCTAAACAGAAAATAAGAAGCTAGACTAAACTAGTCTATGAATTATGAAATCTTATCTGGATCTTCAACTTGCTCTTCTTGTGTCTCTTGTTGCCTTGCTTGCTCTTGTGTTTCCTCTGATGTTTCTTCTCTTCGGACTTGACCCGTAGCCTTCTCTTGATCGCCGAACTCGAACTGCTTATTTCCTTCTTGTGAGCTTCGAATTATTTTTCTTCAAAGCCTGAACTGCCTTCTTCCGAACACTGTTGCCTCCCTTTTGATTGTTGAACTTGAATTTATGCTGGGGATTTTTGTCGTAACCTTTTGCTCTCCCGGCGGGTTACTGACTTCAAGACTTGAAATGTAAAGACTGAAATGTATTCCTCTATTATACGGGCAGGCTCCCGACTTCACAACTTGAAATGTAAAGATTGAAATGTATTACTTCTCTTTTCCTCAGGTGGATACCCGATTGCTGAACTTTATGTGTTACTTTCCAGGTGGGTACATGCAATCAAAACAAACGAAATTTTCTGCCCCAATTTGCATCGGGCAGATTTGTGAGTTGTTAGCAAAGTCATAGACCACTTACACTATTGATGCAATGATGAGAGTAAACTAAAGAGTAGATTAGGATATGTGTCTTCTACGAGTAAACACAAGAAACTTTGACTAGCAAATGTGTTTGCTAAAATAAAACCTGAATGAACCAAATTAGGAAGTGCGTCTCCTATGAACTCTCAATTTAAGAAGTGCGTCTCCTGTGGGTAAAACTTCAATGACTCAAATTAGGAAATGTGTCTCCTATGAACGAACTATCAATTTAGGAAATGCGTCTCCTATGGTTGAACTGGAATGAACTAAACTAGGAAGTGCCTCTCCCGGGGTGAATTTAAATTTAGGAAGTGCGTCTCCTAGGGGTGAAACTTCAATGACTCAAACTAGGAAGCGCATCTCCTATGAATGAACTATCAATTTAGGAAGTGCATCTCCTATGCATGAACTATTAATTTAGGAAGTGCGTCTCCTATGTGTAAAATCTCAATGACTCAAACTAGGAAATGCGTCTCCTATGAATGATATCTTAATTTAGGAAATGCGTCTCCTATGCATGAACTATTAATTTAGGAAGTGCGTCTCCTATGGGTGAAAATAAACTTGGGAAATGCGTTTCTTAGGGGTGAAACCTCAACGATTTAAACTAGGAAGTGTGTCTCCTATGAATGAAATCTTAATTTAGGAAGTGTGTCTCCTATGAATGAAATCTTAATTTAGGAAGTGCGTCTCCTATGGGTAAAAATAAACTTAGGAAGTGCGTCTCCTAGAGCGAAATATCAATGATTTAAACTAGGAAGTGCGTCTCTTATGAATGAAATCTTAATTTAGGAAGTGCGTCTCCTATGAACGAAATCTTAATTTAGGAAGTGCGTCTCCTATTAATTTAGGAAGTGCGTCTCCTATGAATGAAAATAAACTTAGGAAGTGCGTCTCCTAGAGCGAAATATCAATGATTTAAACTAGGAAGTGCGTATCCTATGAATGAAATCTTAATTTAGGAAATGTGTCTCCTATGCATGAACTATTAATTTAGGAAGTGCGTCTCCTATGTGTGAAAATAAACTTAGGAAGTGCGTCTCCTAAAGCGAAATATTAATGATTTAAACTAGGAAGTGCGTCTCCTATGAATGAAATCTTAATTTAGGAAGTGCGTCTCCTAGGGGTGAAACTCAACTTAGGAAGTGCGTCTCCTATAACAAAATATGACTTAAAAAACTTAAACTAGGAAGTGCGTCTCCTAGGGGTGATGTGTGATCTTCTAAACAACATTTGCGTAAATAGAATTGGCGCCTTACACCTGAAAATTTCCAGCTTCCAGTGCTTTGATATGAACATAGCTTTCATCCCTGTTTCAGACAAAGAAAACTTGTGAGTTTAATCATGATGGTTGGTTTGACACTCTTGCTGGGGATGGTTTTCTCCTTTCCATGCTCTGCTTCGTCCGACTGCCTTGAACTTGGTTGAACATTTCCATCCTTCGGACTGATCCTTAGCTGCAGGATTCCTAACTTTTTCTTTTCTAGTCTCCTTATCTAACCCCATATATCTCCCATGATAGCTGATTTCCATTCGACCATCTTGTCTATTTATTGATTACCCTCTTTTTCTGTCATCTTTGTGTCTCAGATGAACCC
>MU691395.1:90985-104671 GCA_026770625.1 Nicotiana glauca
TGGCCTATTCTGTCAAGCAAATCTGATGTTCAACTCTTGTTGTACTTTTCAGCCATGAAACTGGGCTTCAATGCTCCTATTGTCCAATCTGGTTCACATTCCTTATTCGACTTGTAGTGCCCGAAGGGTTTTCACCATCAAGCCTCTCTCATTTTCCTTTCTCTCAACTTACCGTCGCCTCAAGGTACCTATGAAGGTTTTCACCAATAAGACTCTCTCATTTTTTATTTTCCTGCTTGAACCAGAGTGTTGTCCCTGACACGAATTACCTTTGCCTGTTCGAACTCGGCATTTCTCGAAGACTGATCAGAAGGTCTTTCTTTGGACCGTAATGTGGGCTTTTGGCGGGGTTGGAAAGAAAAGGTATCAAAGGCTCAAAACAAATCAAATGGGTTCAAAATTACAACTTTCGGAATCAGATTTCTTACAACAACCACAACTTCTGCCCCAGTTTCTTGCTTGGGGACTTTTGGATTTTTGTTACACTATGACCAAGCCGTGAAGCGCCTACGTATCCTCTTTGAGGAATCAGGTCAAACGTAGTTCCCAAATTCCTCATTGTTCTAATTTTTCCTTTCCATTTATTATTTTTCTTTTTTTTCTTTTCTTTATCTCTTTCTTCTCTTTTGTTGTTTTTTTTCTTTCTTTTTCTTTATATTCCATGTTTGTGTTTCTACCTTTTGCTACTGATTCCGAAAGAGGGGTATGAAAGAAAACAAATAAGACTCAAAGGGTTAACGAAGGATAAAGTGTTTAGATAGCAGAACAAAATGACTTCGTCATTCCAATCTTCAAAACATGCCAAGTGCAAACAACCAAATTAAACATTTGCAACATCTTCTGATTGTGCTAAACTTGATAACCATATCCACACATTCGCCTTTTCATTTGTTAATTTTACAACGCTTTTGGACAACACTCCCATTCTCATTATGACGAACGATCCTTGCCAATTTGGCCAACTTGCATTTACAGTTTCTTTATGTTTTATCTGCCCATGGTTCCACATGGTTTGGGCTTCAAATGATCTCAACTGTTCTTATTTTCCCTTAAGAGTCCCAATCATCTTCCCATAGTTTTATGATTAACTTTTTGATATTAGGCCTAAACTATGCGCGCATGTCATGTCACTAGAATCAGCAGAAAAAGAACTATAAAAAGGAGAGTACCAAATAGAAGAAAATGTCTGGAAATAATGGAAAACTGAGAATTGCATTAGACAGACAGGGAAAGAGTTTGTACAACAAAATAAGCACAATAAACTGGGATACAACCCTTAGAACAAACCTAGACAGCACTAAACGAGTTATTATGACCAAAGAAAACTGGACAAAATAAAATGATAGAAGGGTTTGATTTGCAAGACAATATCAAGATTACAACCCTGAAATAACCTGGACAACAGAAATGACCACAAAATAAACCACCAAAAACTCCACTCTGGTTGACCAAGGAATGGAGAACCTTCCCAATTACCAAGCACGGCATTTCAACCATTGAGTTCCGCATCAACGTTGCCAATTTCATTACCAACTTTACCCACCAAGTTTCCAATAGGATTTGCATGCCCTTTGTCATTGTCATTGACTACAATTACCCCTTCTTGAACCATTCTTTCTATTTCCTTTTTTAAAGAGCGATAATCTTCAATGCTATGCCCCTGGACATTAGAGTGGTACATGCATCGCATAGTAGGGTCAAAGCCTTTTGCATATGGGTCTGGAGTATAGCCAAAGAGCGGTTCAATTAGGCCAAAATGCTTTAACTTTTCAAATAGGCTTGTGTAGGACTCCCCAATTGGCGTAAAACTATTTTTTCGCCTTTGTTCTCCTCCCTGCCCCAGTTTTCTAAGTTTGTTGGGTGCTTGATAATGTGGTGCTGGAGCTCGCCATAGGGAGTGACCTAGTGGTTGGACATATGGCCGGATATTGTGCGGATGATAATATTGAGGTGGATTATATGGAGCTCGGTGATAGGTTTGGGGTTGAGGTTGATTGTAGTGGTAAGGTGAGCCTCTGGATCCATACCACGCTCGGGATTCAATTATTGCGACATCTTCCCTCTTTTTCTTCCCGAGCACACCTCCCGTGCTGCTCTGGATAGCCTGAGTGGTGGCCTTGATTGCCGAATAACTCATTATCTTATTGGACTTGAGTCCTTCTTCAATCATGCCGCCCATTTTTACGACCTCATTGAAAGATTTTCCAACCGATGTCACCAGGTGACCAAAGTAAGTTGGCTCCAAAGTCTGCAAAAAGTAATCCACCATTTCACCTTCCTTCATTGGGGGATCTACCCTTGCGGCTTGTTCTCTCCAACGGAAGTCGTACTCCCTAAAACTCTCCCCAGGTTTCTTCTCCAACTTTATCAGTGGCAAACGATCTGGAATGATTTGCAAATTATACTGGAAGTGGCCGGCAAATGCTTGTGCCAAGTCGTCCCAGGTGTACCATTTACCATGGTCTTGGCACGTGTACCACTCCAATGCAGACCCGCTCAAACTCTGGCTGAAGTACGCTATTAGCAACTCATCTTTTCCGCCCGCCCCTCTCATCTTACTGCAAAATCCTCGCAAATGTGCCACTGGATCACCATGCCTGTCATACAGATCAAACTTAGGCATCTTGAACCCGGCTGGTAACTGAACATCTGGAAACAGGCATAAATCCTTATACGCCATGCTGACTTGGCCACCCAGACCCTGCATATTTCGGAAAGATTGCTCTAGGCTCTTTACTTTCCGAACCATTTCTTCCTGCTCTGGATTCTTGTTCTGTTTTTCGGGCGCTTCTGGGTTGTCGAGCTGAAGAGGGAACGAGTAAGGTTCAGATGCTTTGAAGGTGGGTTCAGGAGGACAATACTGAGGATCCTGAGTTTGGAGTACAGGCTCGCTGGAAAATCTGTGAAGTATGGCCGGTGGAGGTGCCACAAAAATAGGGGTAATTGGTGGTGGAGGGTTTTGTTTGGGTGGTGAAGCTTGGGGATTGTAGGCAGTTTTCCCCTGAAAGTATTGGTGAATTGGGAAGCTTGCCGATGGACAAGTGGGAGGGTATTCCGAAGTTTGTACTGGTGGGAGAGTAGGAGTAGTGGGAGGGGCTGGTATCTGTTGCACCCTAGCCCAGGCTAGGTGCATTTCTTTCATCTCTTGTCTCAACCTATCTACCTCCTTCTTCATTTTTTGTACTTCTATTTTTTCCTCTTCAACACTTTTGTCCGAACCAGACATGCTCTTCGGTATAGGTCCTTTAGATCTTGTTTGGTAACGGTAATTTGCCAGTACGTTCTAACAAGCTAACTGTTTGAAATCTCTGAAAAACAACAAACTTGTTAGTTTTTTAGAGTTTAACAGATATGTTATTGCACGTAGGGATGCAAATGCACCTAGGCAATTTAACCATTCCTATCATGTCTTTGCTTCTATTTGCATGCGTCTTTTAGGAGTGCTTCCCAAACATTCCTATCATGTCTTTGCTTCTGTTCCCATTTTTATAATAAAATAAACTTGATAACACATGTTTAAAAGCTTACCATACTAACAGATTTTGACGAAAAGACGACCTACAGACTCGAACATCAAACAACCCACATACTCTAATCAAAAAGAAATGCAAATTAAAAAACAGACTGGCAGATTCCTCCCCTATATGCCAATTTTAACCGAATGGCTACTTTTGCAAACGTGGCCCCTTCCCAATTTCTCATTAATTTTTAGGCCGGGGAATATTTATTTTATGACACTTTTACAAACTTGTCCGTTCTTTTACAAAAATAGCCTTTTGACAACTGAAAGATACTCTAAGGCTATCTCGGCAAGAACAGTTTAAAACACCGTCGAAGCTGGCTTAGCTTATTTTGATCGAAAATCCAAACAGCATTCACTTGACCACTGCCTCTTTTTCTTGTTTTTCAAATTAAAATAAAAGACCTGATTTTGCAAACACGGCCTTTCAGCACTTCGGGGACGAAGATTTTAAGGCTGTGTTAGCTAACCGGGCAAAATCCTAAAAATGGCCAAAGTTGGTTGTTTATGCAAAATCAGCCTTCCGGCGTCCCTTTCGGGAACATTCGGCTATTTCTGATGAAAATGGCATCACGAAAATTAAAATTTTGACATTTTTTGGCTATTTTTGCAAAAAAGGAGGTTGGACCCGATGAGGATTGCCTACGTATCTCACATCTGGTGAGAATCAAATCGGTGTAGTTCGCCCAAAGAAAACAAACTATTTTTTGAACAAGACATTTTTTCTTCCTTTTTTTTTCCTCTTCATTTTATCGGCAAACTATTTTCGAAGACAAAACTATATTTTTTCTTTTTCAATGGCAAATAAAACAAACTATTTAGCACAAAATGTCTTCGTCATTCCAATCTTCAAAACATGCCAAGTGCAAACAACCAAATTAAACATTCGCAACATTTTCTGATTGTGCTAAACTTGATAACCATATCCACACATTCGCCTTTTCATTTGTTAATTTTACAACGCTTTTGGACAACACTCTCATTCTCATTATTACGAACGACCCTTGCCAATTTGGCCAACTTGCATTTACAGTTTCTTTATGTTTTATCTGCCCATGGTTCCACATGGTTTGGGCTTCAAATGATCTCAACTATTCTTATTTTCCCTTAAGAATCCCAATCATCTTCCCATAGTTTTATGATTAACTTTTTGAGATTAGGCCTAAACTGTGCGCGCATGTCATGTCACTAGAATCGGCAGAAAAAGAACTATAAAAAGGAGAGTACCAAACGGAAGAAAATGTCTGGAAATAATGGAAAACTAAGAATTGCATTAGACAGACAGGGAAAGAGTTTGTACAACAAAACAAGCACAATAAACTGGGATACAACCCTTAGAACAAACCTAGACAGCACTAAACGAGTTATTATGACCAAAGGAAACTGGACTACGAGGGTTTGATTCTCACCGGATGTGAGATACGTAGGCAACCTCCATCAGTTTCAGCCCACATATTTCAAAAAAGAAGCATAAAACATATTTCAAAAAAGAAGCATAAAATTTCGCATATGCATAAAATTTTCAAAAATTTTGGTCAGCGTTTTACTGTCTTGCCCTCGTGTTCCAGTTGTTTTGCCAATACAGCTTTAAAATCTTCCTGGGAGGTGCTGAAGAGCCATGTCCATAAATATTAATCATTTTTGCCCTTTGCCATTTTTGTTTCCTCGGCGAGATACCTGAGTAATTCTTCCAGAGCCTAGCCCTCTTATCATATGAACTTTATCCGTTGTCTTATCCAAAAGTCTGTTTGGTGTCATTTCTTCGAGTTAAGATTTTGACCCGACCTCATAACTTTATTCATAAAGGTGCAGTATGGATTCAGTTAGTAGGAGACCTGACAAGAGGCTGTGAGATGAAGAGCACTCGTCGTTTAAAATTGTCGATAAAGTGCCCAGGTTATTGGAGCGATGGTGGAACAACATGGATGGGTTTGAGCAAGGAAAGATCAAAGACCATTTGAAAAACTTGGTAAATATTATGGAGATTGAGCCCAAACAAGAACTTATCGAAGCTTTGGTTCATTTCTGGGACCCGAAGAATAATGTGTTTCATCTCAATGGATTTGAAATAACTCCTACCTTGGAGGAATTCATTGAATATACCGATCTGGGGTGTAAAAGTTGAACAAAGAGACTTTTGGCTTCCAGGGACGTTACTGCTACTAAGTTCCTTGAGCAGATATGGATCAGCCACACCGAGATAGCACATGTGGCGCAAGGGCAGGTCCGCCTAGATTTCTTGTATGACTGTGTATGACAGTCTGCTGCTTGAGGCGACAAGGAGTTAAAAAGGGGACGAATGGGTTAAGGTTGACATAAAGGGCTCGTCGAGGCATCAAGCAGAACAAAGAAGCAGATTCGTAAAAGAGTTGGGTTACGGGGCCTTTGAAATGCAAAGAAGGGCCACCAGAAAGGATGATTGATATAAATAGACTAGGTTGGTTAATCCAGAATGCACGACATGATCATTGGGATCGGTTATACCATTCAGATGAGTTCTTTTCCTTTTTCTTCCCCCCAGTTGTTCAGAAAGACTTTTCTTTTTCTATCTCTTGAAGTCATCATTTTTCATTTCTTTTGTTTAAAGATTTTTCAATGATAGTTTGTGTTCAAGAAGGATTTTCAGAGCCTACTACTAGTTTCCAATATGGTGAAAAGTAAAATTTGGATAAGACTGGCCAAAGATAAGCGTAATGGAACAAGAAAGGTGCCGTTGTAAGGCCAGGAGTAATATCATCCCCAGCAGATGGCATCATCCCCAGCAGAGTCGCCAGAGCTGTCGCACCTCCTTTTTACCTACTGCGCCCCGGCAAAGGGCGTAATAAAGGGAGTTTTTCCAATTAAAGGACAATTGAAATGGGATTCGTTTATTAAGAGATTCAGAGTCGCCACTTGGGAGATTTATGGTGTCCCAAGTCACCGGTTTAAAATCCCGAATCGAGGAAAAGAATGACTCTGTTTAACAGTCCGCGCACTAGAAATCTGAGTAAGAAATTTTATTAACCCGAAAGAAGGTGTTAGGCATTCCCGGGTTTCGTGGTTCTAGCACGGTTGCTCAACTGTTATATTTAGCTTATTTATCTGATTTTATTACACTTTGAACCTATGTGCCAACTTTAGCTTTTACTCGCTTTTATTTAATATTTTAAAAGAAAGTTGAACATCGTTTAAAACACGTATTTGGACTGCGTCACATGAAATGCACCTGCAATCCTAAACGTATTTTATTCGACGTTTTGGGATTTGATTTGGTTCACATGAAATGTACACCCGAATTTAAGAATGTGACTTTATTAAAATCGCGCCTAAAGCAAATATGCGTTTGCCCTTTGCGAGAGCCATAAAAATTCAACTAGATGACACGCCTCAATTTCTAAGGATTAAAATTAATTAAGTGAGGGCCATGGACTATTGGTGTTATTCGTGGAGAAGATGATATGAATTAATTAACACAAGATTTATAAAAATCGGCTCAAAGAATTTGGAGTTAAGCATCAAAAAAGGCATTCTATTGTGTAGCAACAAAGTTTCATATACTAATTGACAATATTAACCCAATGATGTCGAAGAAGGAAAACTGATAACACGATTATAAAATAATGACGCAATACTACATTGATGCGCATACAATAAAGCAATTCATCTACATCATGGAAATGATTTTTTTTTATTTATTTTTGTAAGCAAACAAACCAGTTTGTTGTAGCGCAGTGACAAAAAGGAAAATAGTCTTTAACATTGCATTATCGTTACCCTAACGACTCTAATTTGCATGTAGTTGTTGATATGTACATGATATGTATATCTCCTTATCACTCTGAAACAAATGATAACAAAGTTGCCAATGACTATCACCATACTGTATTTCCCTATTCTGAAATTCCTAAAGTGTCGTGTATTTGAATAAAAGGTATGGAAAGATAAGAACAAAACAAAGTTATTTTAACTAACATCTAATTTTATTTAACAAATCAAAGAATAAATTAAACCATGAACATTTAAGATATCTTTCTAACAAACAAGTTGAATGTCTTAAGTAAAAAAAACATGTCAAAATGGAGAAGGAGTCAGATTATGTACCAAATCAGTTTTAGTCCAAGCTTGACAGAAGCTATTACAAAATGAAACAACATTGAAGCACTTTTGAAACCTCTTTTTCGTGGATTTTATTTTTTGTTTTCTAGAGTATTTTTTGTTCTTCAAATTTGAAAATTCTCTCTCGAATTCAGCCCCTTAAAACGTAAGAGAGAGAGTATGTGTGAATGTATCCGGATTTAATTAGTGAAAGAATGGCGATGGAGAGTCCTCTAGTCTTAAATAAAAAACTTGCACTAAACTAACAGATTCAACTGCTAGTAAAAACTTGAAATTTCCAACCAACACTAAAGCTTGAGAAGAAAAGAAATAGATAACAGAGGAAGATCACTACTAGTTAAACACACAATCAATCTGAACAATACCTATTTTTAGATCCACACACAGTAGGCTTGACATGCTTTCAACAATACCTATTTAAAGGTATAGAAAAGTCCATTCATGTAAATAGAGTTCAAATGTTATTACACCATTCCATTATTTAACATACCCAAAACAGAAAGCATAAATGAACAAATCAAATGAAAAAGAAAGCAGAACAGAGGGAAAACATCTATCAAGCAGGGAACTGTTCATTTCTTCAAAACATATGAACCTTTCTTACATGTCTAGAATCAGGAATATGTACCTGGAAATTAAGAAGGAGGCAAGGGGAATAAGAAGTCAGCAACAACAACAGTAAGATCAGCCCAGAATCAGCAAGGAAAAGATTCAAATAGCCATCAAACCTAATTTTGAACTCCAAACTTAGATTAAAGCAGGATTCCGGAAACAAACTCAACTCAAAACCAACTTTCAGATATCTAATTAAACCCTCTCTAGCCTTATGTGCATCAGAAATAAATTCAGAAAAATGAACCTCAAGAATCAGAACAACAATCAGTGGAACAATGAAGTTTATGACATTTCAGTCGTTTTTTTTATTTTTTTTGAATTTCTCTTCCCACTCTTAAACTCTCATTTATTATCTCTTTGACTCTATTCAGTTATTTCTTTTGGGTTTTTTTTTTTCAGAATACTCCCCCCTCCAACCGATTGATCATACTCTGGTAGTGATGTCTTTCTACTTCAAACTCCGCGATCTGGCTCTCCTTGCTTGATTCAACTTCCTCTAACTGATCCCTCAAACCCTTGATTAGTGGAGCGTAACTCATGCGCTCATGCTCACGGATTACCCTGAACTCGGCTTCTCTCTCTTCTTGTTGCTGAGCGGTTGTAATTATGCTCTTCTTTCAAATTTGGGATTTGAGTGCTTGCCTCTCTTGTGCCCACTGAGCTTTCTCTTTCTCAAAAGCAACATACAGCAGATCCCTGTCTATTTTAACGATGTCGAGCTCTTCTTGTAGTGCTCCAAAATCATATTCATAACCCTTTTTCATCTCTTCCGAAGCCAGCCCAACTCTGTTCCGAATCTCAGCCTCCCACTCTGCGGTGCTCTTTACGACTATCCCTGGTCTATCTGCGAGAGCATCTTGATTATAGAACCACTCAAGATAAGAAGGATTCAACTCACCCCTTTCTCGATCTGCCACCATAGTGCCACGCTCGAGTATCTTAGTGTCATTCCAAACACGTTGAGCATAATCTTCACGAATAGGATCCTCTGATGTTGCTTCCCAGATAAAATTTTCCATAGCCTCTACCGGGGGCACTATTTGTTTGTGACCCAACTAACGTAGAACTCTCATGGGAACATATGGTTAATAACCTTGAAGCCCCATTAAGATTAGAAATGGATGGCAAGATGACTTATAGATGACATATTCTGCGGTGAACCAAGGATAATTCCATGTGATCTGGTCATCTATTAAGGAGTGAAGATACTCTTTCCAATCATTCACACTTTTTGGGAAAATGCGGATCTCCAGCTCACCCTTTAATCTAGCATTATACTGGCGAACATGATTACCCCAACAAGTATGGTGGTCTACCCGATATGGACAACGGAAAAGATGATCCATGAACCACATCTGGAGTAGGAGGTTGCAACCTTCAAAGAAACTTTTTCCTTCCTAGCACCTGGTCAGGGTGCGAAAGATATCTGCTAACACCATTGAAAGAATGGAGGAATCATTGCTTTTCATCATGGCTGTGACTATCCCAGATAACCGAATGTTGATCTTCCGATCCTCTCTCGGGAAGACCATGCACCCCAAGAAAGGTACAATGAATACTTTCCATCCATGGCCTCGCCATGTGTGTTGGTTTTGTTTATTAATTAGCTTCTTACCATATTTTGAGAACCCCCCTTCATGCCCGTACCTATCATACAAGAAATCTAGGCGGACCTACCCTTGCACCACATGTGCTATCTCGGTGTGGCTGATCCACATCTGCTCAAGGAACTTAGTAGCAGTAACGTCCCTGGGAGCCAAAAGTCTCTTTGTTCGACTTTTACGCCCCAGATCGGTATATTCAATGAATTCCTCCAAGGTAGGAGTCATCTCAAACCCATTGAGACGAAACACATTATTCTTCGGGTCCCATAAATGAACCAAAGCTTCGATAAGTTCTCGTTTGGGCTCAATCTCCATAATGTTTACCAAGTTTTTCAAATGGTCTTTGATCTTTCCTTGCTCAAACTCATCCATGTTGTTCCACCATCGCTCCAATAACCTGGGCACTTTGTCAACAATTTTAAACGGCGAGTGCTATTCATCTCTCAGCCTCTTGTCAGGTCTCCTACTAACTGAATCAATACTGCACCTTTATGAATAAAGTTATGAGTTCGGGTCAAAATCTTAACTCGAAGAAAATGACACCAAACAGACTTTTGGATAAGATAACGGACAAAGTACATATGATAAGAGGGCTAGGCTCTAGAAGAATTACTCAGGTATCTTGCAAAGGAAACAAAAATGGCAAAGGGCAAAAATGATTAATATTTTATGGACATGGCTCTTCAGCACCTCCCAGGAAGATTTTAAAGCTGTATTAGCAAAACAACCGGAACATGAGGGCAAGACAGTAAAATGCTGACCAAAAATTTTGAAAATTTTATGCACATGCGAAATTTTATGCTTCTTTTTTTTTGAAATATGTGGGCTGAACCTAATGGAGGTTGCCTACATATCTCACATTTGGTGAGAATTAAACCCGCGTAGTTCGGTAAAGGAAAGTAAACTAATTTGAAAACAAGACTCTTTTCTTTTATTTTTCAAATAAATTAAACTAACTAACTAAAAACACTTTTCTTTCATTTTCTCAAAATTTCGGCAGAGTTTTGCTACTTGGGAATTAGTTTTTTTATAATAAAAAAAATATTGTGGTTATCTCTCTATACTGCTATTTCTCTCTCTTTTTTTTCTTTTCTTTTCACGATTTTCCAGTATTTCCAATTTTCAGAAGCCGGTCAGCATGCAAGTCTGAAGCAAATAAATACATAAAAAAACAGGATGCAGCAGAATGGTCTTTTAACTTCAGGTCGCTTGTCCTAGAAGGACCCAACCCCTGTATTGAGTCCCCTAAGTCAAATGCACATGATGCAAATAAACGTTCCTACTAGGGATCCGGCATGAGGTTTTGTTATACTAGGTTTAATGCCTGGGGTGTGAGGCGTATCTAGACTGTCCATAAAACGAGCGGACAACTCGAGTTGGGAAGGGGTAGCATACCGTGAGTAATACTTCTCCGGCTTAACTACTGGACCCTCCCCGTTCTTAAATATGGGTAACTGATAATCCTTCACTGGGAGCCCAGGCCCACCGGCTTTATCTCAACAAAGAATGGGGCGCGTATTCGTGATTCCCCAGGTTGTATTTAGAAGACTCAAAGGGGGTGCGTAAGAAGACAATTTATAATACAGTTCAATAATATTAAAGCGGTAAAAATCATCATTTTGCACATTTAAGCCCAATCATATAATAAAATCAGATAATAAATAAAGCCAAATACAACAGTTATTCTAAACTCGAATTCTAATCATGAACTAATGGTTCTGGGTCCGTCCCCAGCAGAGTCGCTAGAGCTGTCGCACCTTCTTTTACGCTACGGCACCCGGGAGGGGATGTGGTAAAGGGACCAATTAAAGGACAATCGAAACAGGATTTGTTATTAAGAGTTGGAGTCGCCACTTGAGAGATTTATGGTGTCCCAAGTCACCAGTTTGCATCCCGAATTGAGGAAAAAGTTGACTTTGTATTACAGACTACGAACCAGAAATCCGGATAAGGAATTCTGTTAACCCGGGAGAAGGTGTTAGGCATTCCCGAGTTCCGTGGTTCTAGCACGGTCTCTCAACTGTCATATTCAGCTTAATTATCTTATTTTAGTACATGTTCAAACCTATGTGCATCTTTTTTAACTTTTAACTGCTTTTATTATTATTTTTTTTAAAAATAATTGCAAAGTCGTGAAAACACATCTCGAACCACGTCACATCAATGCACCCGTGGTTATTGACGTATTTCGACTCTGTTGAGATTTGGATTTGGGTCACATAAATGTGCACTCGAGTTTAAGAAAGTAAATTATTAAAAGCGCGCCTAAAGTGACTAGCGCGTTATTATCTTTGGGGAGGGCCGTGAAATTCACCAAATGGCCCATCCCGAATTTTAAATGTTTTATTTTAACCATTTATTGAGGGACCCGCAGTTTATGTATTTTATTTGGCGAGGCTCGTCTCATTCTTTATTAAAAGGTCGATCCTAAAGCAGCTATGAAATTCTATTTATGTTTTGTCTCTAAAATAAAGAAATCCTAATTAATTTATTACTGGATTAAAAGAATGGCCAATCACAAGCCTTGGCCCAGGCCTAAATGTACATAGTATCAGAACTGGACCCGGGCCACTCCTTAGGGCGCTGAGGCTTACACTTCTCGAAAATGGGTTGTTGAGCCCAAACCGTCTAAACCCAAACCAAACTTCAATTCAATATGAACAAGCGTTCACTGAATTTACTTCAAGTTGGGATCGAATTATGCTAACATTACTTAACAATGAAAAGCGAACTAGACATGTCGAATTGCATTAAACAACAAGATTCAAATTATACACCTTTAAGGGACTGAATGCTAACATTGCCACCCTAGTTTTATAGTTCGGCTATTTCCGTCTTTCGTATTTCCCAGCATGTTTATCTAGTATTTCAAACAGACTTAGCTGTTACTGAAACTCACAAACATAAAACTAAGTCATTCAACTTCTAAGGTAAGTCCGAAAGAATATTTACTACGTAGTCCACTTGTTACAAATTATAAAGCATTCCATTCATCGAGTTCCACTATAGCTACTATAGGAATACATTTAAACTATACAAAAACTCAAACAAGTTGATGTCCACGAACGTAGGCCGAATTTCATTTCTTCAATTAGTTCTCACAAGTTGACTATTTTAATCTTTCATACATCAACTGGAGATGAAGAAATACCTGGAAATCAGTACAATGGAAGAAGAAATCAGCAGTAGCAATGCAACAGAAATACAACAGCAGCGATGGAACAGCTTAAACAAACCCAACAGCACAGCAATGGAAAGGTCTCAAAAAAACCAGCACAGTCCCCAAAATAAACCAAAATGAAACCCAATAACCCACAGAATCACAACCACAAATAACTGACCCCAAATTCTTTAATTGCAAACAAATACCAATCGAAATACAATCAGGGACACCCCCTGGAATCCAGTAACCCAAAGCCGAACTCGAAACTATAACTTGACAATTAAAGCTGAAGTTCTCTTCAATTTTTCAATGGGACAGTAGTAGTTGAACTAACTGACTGCTTAAAACCTCTCAAAATTCTCTCTTTAATAACTTTTACAATGATCTCTTAAAACTCTCTCAGAAACTGATTTTTAGCCTTCAAAAACCAGCCCCCGAACTCTGCTTATTAGTTTTCCTCAAATGTTTTTAGCTCTATAGCTCTCAAATTTTTCAGAGTATTTTCTCAGTGTGTGTGTAAGTGTCTAAGCTCTTATTGTCCTAGGCTCTAATAATGTGAAGTTCTCCTAAGATTGATTAAAGACTACCCAAAGAACCCTCTCATATTCTTTTTTGTGTTCCCCTTTTATGAACTTCAGACTTCCCTTTTATCCTTAATTTCAGATACTCTTAGTGAGTACTTTTGTTAG
>MU691395.1:117343-143256 GCA_026770625.1 Nicotiana glauca
AGGATATTATGGGACTATCCGCCCTCAAATAGGATATGATGGGACTATCCGCCCTCAAATAGGATATGATGGGATTATCCGCCCTAAAATAGGATATTGTATTGAATCCTTCCTTAAAAAAAGGACGTTTAATTTATTTTTGACCCGAGTGGTCCTGCTTGCATAAACATTGCCAAATATACATTTCATAAATTATTGCCAAATGCATCTTATTTTAAAGGTTGTTGATGAAGTCAGGAACCCACCTAAAGAGAGGAGAGGCTATTTAAAGTTGCTGCTGGAATCAGGCACCCACCTGAAAAATAAAGGAATATATTCCAGTCTTTACATTTCAAGTATGGAAGTCAGTAGCCCGCCAGGAGAGCAAAAGGTTACAACAAAAATCCCCAGCATAAATCCAAATTCAGAAATCAGAAGGAAGGCAACAATGGTCAGAAGAAGGCAGTTCAAGTTTCAAAGGAAAATGATTCGAAGCTCACAAGAAAGAAGTAAGCAATTCAAGTTCGGCAATCAAGAGAAGCCGACAAGTCAAGTCAGAAGAGAAGAAACATCAGAGGAAACACAAGAGCAAGCAAGGCAACAAGAAACATATGAAGAACAAGTTGAAGATATAAATAAGATTTTATAATTCATAGACTATAATTTAGTCTAGTTTCTTATTTTTCCTTTAGCATGGTGCAATAAGGAGGTCAACAAGTAGTAGCCGCAACATCAATAGCAGTAACAACAAATCATAGTCCCATGGTAGTCCCAGCTACCGAAACTTCCCGAACTACATTGACCTGATTTCCTTTTAGCCAGGGATATGTAGGAGACCTTTTGAAGCAAAGGTTCGGTCAAATCTTTTCAAAAAATGCTTCACACGGAGTACTCAAACGGGCAAAAATCGCTCGCTCACTTTATCTTTGTACGAAAACTCTTTGTGTTTTCGGACAAAGAGGGGTAGCTGTAAGCACGTGATTTTTGCCATATATGAGAAATACTCCCAAAAATTCAAAATAAAACAGTTTTGGGGTTGTGTGCAATTTTGAGATTTTTGTGGCATTTTTAGATAATTGTTTGTATTTATCTGTGCGTGTTTATTTATTTAAAATTAAGTAAAATACAAAAATATATCGCATTTGCATTTAGGATTTAATTTACAACTAAAAGTAATTAAGTTTATTTTACAAAAATATGTATTTTTGCATTTTTTAGCATTTAATGTCCAAATTGTGTAATTTTATTTTAATTGATGTTTAATTTTGTGTGATAATTATTATTAGGAGTTGATTAGTATTTTAAGTTAATTTTGGTTTTATAAATTTAATTTAGGATTTTTAAGTGTTAATTTTGCAACAAATAAACGAAAAGAGAACAAAAAATAGAAGGAAATTCGGATTGGCCCATCTTTCAAATTAAACAAACTAGGCCCAAGTGTCTCACAAACCCAACCCAAAACTTACCGGGTCGACCCGACCCGCCCCAGCACATAACCAAACCCCCTCTTCATTTTTTTCTTCATTTCATGTTTTATTTCCACAAACCCTAAAGACCCCAACCCCATCTCCTCCCAGCACCCACAAACGACCCCTTCATTCTCACTGGAAAAAGACCAGCGAACACCAGCCCCGTCGACCAGCCCAGCTCACGACCACCAACAGCCAGCAACATCGTCGTTCACCACCCCAGCAACGCCTATAACCACCATCATCTCCAAGTCAACGACCACCAGCTCGTCGTTCAACCACCCAAGCGACCAACATCCATCGCTACCCTTCTTCTTCTTCTTATAGCCAAACGACCACCGCCATCTCCAAGCTCCCATCGACGACCACCATCAACAGACATTTCTGCCCGTCGCCAGCACCTTTTGCTTCATGTCCAAACAACATTCGAACAAAGCACCTACTACTTCACATCCAAGCACCTTCTGCATCGTCTTCCTCACAAGAACCAGCTCCAGGTTCACGAAAAAACAATAGCTCAAACCCCGTCGTGCTTCGTCTTCCTCACGTAAACCAGTCCGACGACCCTCCATTAAATCCCGCGACCTTCATTTTATCTCAAAACAGCCCATCCTTGTCCTTATCAAACCTGCTCGAGGTTCGTTGCAGTCGAATCTGAGGTGTCGAGGTTCGTCTACTATTCATCGCATTTTGAGTATAACGCCGCCTCGCAGTTAGTTTTTTTCCAGATTTGTTCGAGGCCTTATTTGGCATTTTCTCTACGTTTTGCTTCAGCAGATTTTTTTTTTGTTCTCTGCTAGCATGTATGTGGTTATTCACTTGTTTTGATATGAGCATATGAAGGAGATTCCAGTTTGTTTGTGATTATTTAGTAGTGGTCTGTTAAGTTTTTTACTTTCCTTTGTTCATCAGGTTTTGCATATAAGTTTAGTTTATATTGATTTAGTGAATCTACAACGCTCATTCATCTTTTGTCTAAGTTCTAAATTTAGAATCGTGATTTGCTCAGAATCATTGAATCCTTCATCTTGGTTGTGGTGTTGTTGGATTTAATTTGAAGTACAATTGATGATTGATTTTAGTGATTTGAATCTACTTGTTTGTTCTGTTAAGTTTGTCTTTGATGTGAATCTGACCATGTTGTCTTGTCCTAATGTTGTTAGATTGGGAATTAGTTTCATGTGTTAATTATTCAATTGTTAGGCTTGATTTGGTTATAGCTGTAGTGATTTGGTATTTTTAGGAACCAGTTTTGGTCGTTTGATAATTTTGGTACAGATTGAAGGGATGGGGGTAGAATAGTAATTTTAATAATTTCAGGGGTAATACGGGAATTGATAACTTGTTGAATTATTTATGTTGAGTGCTTTGTCCACTAGATACAAAAGTATGATTAAAATATTATAATGGGGAACAAAACACATGGTAGTGGGAAATAAGGCATTTGTTTAATAAAGAGTGGGGAACAAGACATAATGGTGTTAAAAGAATTGATTAAATACACCTACCCATGCTTTGAATTAATTAAATGAATTAGACAAATAGTAGTGGGGCTATAAGGGAATATCATGGAAAAAGATGGTCTTGATATTTGTTTAAGTATCACAAAGGAGCATAAATAGAGGGGGGACTTGGACAGAATAAGGAGGTCTTCTTTTTTGAGCTAAGAAAATAGAGGTCTTCTTTTAGTCCGAAAAAATCAGTCTTGTGAGTTCTTCCTTAATCAGTCTAAGAGAGAACTTCTTTTAAAAGCTAGAGAATCAGAACTGTTCTATCGCATCTCTTGCATCTGGTTCCCTTCTATTTCTGCCTATGATTGCACTTTGGTTTGTTGGGTTTCAAGTGGTATTTCCTGGTTTGTGCTATTGGATTAGCTGTTACTGTTTCATTGGGTTCTGCTGGATTTTCTGTTGGTTTTTAAATCTGTCCCCGGGTTTTCTACTACTGGTTGTTACTGGTTGTTGCTGTTTGTTGCTATTGTTGTATGCTACTGCTGCTTTGCTGATCTTCCTCTTCTTTGCTTCCTATACCAGGTACATGGCTATAACTTTGCAAATGTTGTAAGCTGAAACATGAAGCATGAATATATATGAAGAGTTGAAGTTATAAACTTGATTTAGTTTTTTTATTGATCTTACTTAGGTCATTCTATATACTATGAAAATTTCGGCCACTGGACAGTTTTTATAGTGATGTAGTCAATAATGTTCTATTATTTTAGCTTAGTCATTAGGCAGTATATAGGCCGGTGTTTGAATCCAGTTAATAACGTCTTCTAGTATTTAATCCCGTTAGTCTAAATCATCTAAAAATGTTAGTTTAAATTAATTAAAGAATGGGTAGTTTGTTTTAATATTTTTGTCAGTCTCGTATGCATATTATAATTTTAGCTTTAGTAGTTCGCTTATAGAATAAGGCACGAAACAATTTTTCATCTTTACAAGTTCGAGTGCAATTTTCCGTTAGCATCTATTGTAATCTAATAACTAACAAAAGGCCCGAACTTATAAGCATGTAATTAATTAGGACCTTTTCTTTCATTTTAAGAGACAAACAAAAATAGAAAAATGTAGTAACTTTAGGATTATCCTTTTAAAATAAACAAGACGAGCCTCGCCAAATAAAACACACAAATTGCGGGGCCCTCATTAAATGTATATATAAAAATACTTAGATTTCGGGATGTGCCGTTTAGCGAATTTCACGGCCTTCCCCAAAATAATAACGCGTTAGTCTCTTTAGGCGCGTATTAATAATTTCACTTTCTTAAACTCGGGTGCACATTTATGTGACCCAAATCCAAATCTCAACGGAGTCGAAATATGTCAATAACCACGGGTACATTGATGTGACGTGGTTTGAGATGTGTTTTCACGACGTTGCAATTCTTATAAAAAATAATAATCAAAAACGGTCAAAAGTTAAAATTTGCACATAAGCTAAAGCATGTTATAAAATCAGATAATTAAGCCAAATATCACAGTTGAGCGACCGTGCTAGAATCACGAAACTCGGGAATGCCTAACACCTTCTCCCGGGTTAACAGAATTCCTTATTTTTGGTTCGCGGACTGTTAAATAGAGTCAAATATTTTCTCGATTCGGGATTCAACCGGTGACTTGGGACACCATAAATCTCCCAAGTGGCGACTCTGAATCTCTTAATAAACGAATCTCGTTTCGATTGTCCTTTAATTGGAAAAACTCCCTTTACCACGCCCTGTGTGAGGTGCGGTAGCGCCAAAAGGAGGTGTGACAATGACAGAAAATTCCACGAAAATTCATAAAATTACACACAATAAAATAAACAATTTTTGTTTTGATTTTGTGGGAGTAATTTATGTGAGGCAAAAATCACGTGCTCACAATCAGCTATCATAATAAATGTGAATTTTGATATATTTACATTTTTTTGTGCATATGTATAGATATTCAAGTTGAAATTAAAGTGCAAAGTGAATTCAGTTTAACCTGCTGAATCTGCACTATATTCGCCTCCGACTTAACTGGTTATCCAAAACAATGTATGCAACCAAGGAATTTCCAAAGCCTGCTTGTTCTAATAATTTTATTGATCACAACAAGAATTGGATTAGAATTTGCATCCATTGAAGTAATCTCCATTGCTATTTCTGCATTTCTTGAATTATTTCCTTTACTATTATTCTTGCGAAGATAAAAGCTTCTGCTCCCCACATCTCCAATCACATCTGAATTACTCAAGCCTATTTGTAGACATAATTGAAAAATAATTATATTACGGAAAGACAAATTTTACCCATGGCAAGTGAATTTTGAAACAATATGTTTAACCAATAACTATCACACTTAATGTGCATACAACTTAGGGTGATTGGTACAATGGAAGTTTCATAGAAAATCTTTTCTTGAAAATTATTTGGCTAATAAGTGAAAAACTTTTTACGGAAAAGTAATATTGAAGATTAATAATTGTATCAAATAAGAGAGTGTTTGATGAAATGTTTTCTCCCAAAGATTAATAGTAATGTTAAGTGTTAGTTGAAATAAAGATAGTTGTAAGAAAAATGACTTCCGATTACCAAACAAGTGAAGGAAGTTATTATTCCCATTTTAAGAAAATCTTTTCTATAACTCAACACTAAAAATGATGTAAAGATGGTAGAAAAAAACGGATGTAGAGTAGAGGCGTCTGGTTCATCTGAACCCATAACTTTCAACGCGAAACATAAATCAATGTGTAAAGATTCATTAGAATTACAACAAATGGTAGGTCTAAATCATAAGTTTTAAAATATATCGGATTCAATATTATGACTTTATACAGGTTAAACTGATAAAATTTATATCCTGAATCTGCGTCTCATCACAAGAGATCTCTATAGGAATGGTAATGATAGTTAGCATTTATACATAGTCATAGATAAGAAAAAAAGTTAAAATTTTGGTAGGACTTACTCTCAAGACTGAAGTAAGAAGAGTATAATTTGAATGATGAAGAAGCAATTTCATCAAGATGAGGACTGCGACCTTCTTCTTTATATTTGTTTAGCACAAATCTTATGGTCTCGTCCACACTGGATCCTAACTTAACCATGGTTCGAATTGGTCCAGGAGTGCCCTCAACTGTGACATTAATCACAACTTTTGCATCTTTATTGTACCCCTGCACCTAAGTTAAATTTTATGGAATTTAGAAATCACAGGGTATGTATACAAAGTTGTAGAAACAACCTTTTGCAAAAATATAAGATAAGGTTGCATACTAAGATACTATCCGATCCTTGTCCCGACTAGGGGCTAAGCTACATTCTAGTAAGGGCGGTTTGTCAGAAAATTACTACATAATTGATAAAATATTAGATTTTAAAAGTATATAATATATATTGAACACCTTTTTGCCGGAGATTTTTTTACTTCTTTCAAGTTTAAACACCCTTGAAAAAATTATTGGCTTCGCCACTAATCCCGCCGACCCTTATAGAATGAAAGTTTACTGCACCAAAGCGTCATCAATTAAATTATACTCTTCTTACTTCCGTCTTGAGAGAAAGTTTTACCAATATTTTAAATTTTTCTTCTCTATGTATAAATAGCAACTATTACTACCATTCCTATGAATAGAGATTTGTTGTGACATATTTATATCATTTTATAGTATTTGGTTGACACAAAAAAATTCCTAGTGTTATGTAAATAGCGAACAACTAAAAATACCCTTGCAACAGCAAACTCAATGATGGCCGGGAGGTAACAGCAAACTCAATAATGGCCGGGAGGGTAAGATGTACGCAGTCTTACCCCTATCCCTGGAAAGACAACCCTTGAGATACTTTAAAAAGGGCTTCATATACAATAATAACTTCAACGCCTCCGTCTCAAACAAGAAAATTACCTGAGAACCCTGCGAGGATGGAACATTATTCAAATAATCCGGTGAAAAAAATATATCTGAACAAGTTTGTGGCCGGAAAAGAACCTCCAACGACGTCGTCACATCTCGACGATCATCTTCATTATCACCAACTCCATTAATTCTCCAAAGACAAGGCTCAGATTTACATCTTTCTATAGCTTTTCTCTTCCTATGCTGCTTTGATGTTCGTCGCGGCACGGTCTTCTTCTTCCCATAAATCAAGGGGGAAAATGATGGTTTTCGTACACTACTACTACTAGCTCTCTCGCACATTGGAATTCGTCGCCCGAGATGTCTCTCTGACATATAATGAACGATCAATGCTCTAAAATTTAGACGTTGTGAGTTTTGAATTGAGAGAGTGAATTTTAAAATATATATCTAACTTTATAGTACTTGTTTTTCGTGCATATATATATAGATCTTTAAATGCAAAATACTGAGTTTTGTATGAAAATATGCAAAGAGAAAGGAAAGAAGGAAGTCAAGAATGGAAGTTCATAGATTGCTTCGTAGTAAAGGAAGTAATTTTGGGACTTTTAAGGTAGTTGCTTCGTGGTAGAGGCAGTTGTTTGAGATGTTTAACGTGGTTGCGTGAAAAATGGTTAATGTATCAGTAATATTTTCCTTTTTTTTTTGGTACATTATTTTTACTGCATAGGGGAAGAACAAGGACAAAGAAGAGAAAACCGAGATTCATGTTCCTGGAACATTGCTTGAAATGGGACAAGACACGCTAAACTCGAGAAATATGGTACTAGTACGATGCCCATGACTATATATT
This sequence comes from Nicotiana glauca, assembly GCA_026770625.1. NCBI lineage: Eukaryota > Viridiplantae > Streptophyta > Magnoliopsida > Solanales > Solanaceae > Nicotiana > Nicotiana glauca. The sequence goes on from MU691395.1 coordinate 124,970, forward strand.
TTTTCTTTAGTTCGTAGTTATTCTATATCATTATACCCTTTGGTGATTGTCCTTTCCCAAATCATATGTGCATGGGATTACAAGTTTATTACAACCATCTTATTATATCCTATGATGAATATTCCATTGAGTAAGAAATATTAAAATTTGAAAAAAGTATAGTATATACCATACCAAATTTAATATACGAAACATAGTATTAGTTTGAATTATTAGAGGTAAAAGATCTTGCACAAACTCTAACTTTTAAGTCGAAAAGTGAATTAAGAGAGATGAAGTATTTAAAAATAACTGTTTAATTACCAAAAATTCTCACACCCCCTTGTGAATTGGAGAGTGTAATTATACCTCTCCAATCAGAGGCGGATCCAGGATTTGAGGCTTATGGGTTCCTACTATAATTTTAGATTAATATGCAATAATAACTGGGTTCACAATTAAATATTTAATAAATTTTTTAACATAAATATATGGTCTATGCAAAAGTTACTAGGTTCCCGGGAACCCATATGTTATGCTCTAGGTCCGCCCCTGTCTCCAATTACATCTAATTTCATGTTAACCAAATAATTACTTGGTTAGACAAACATGTTAAACTATGTTATACACCCAAATATAATTTTTATGTGACTTTCCAAACATGCTCTTAATTTTCCAAGGAAATGCGGATAGTTTTAAATATTATTCAGAGCGATTAAGTACTACAATTAATGATGTTTACTTATATAAGTAAAGAATGCAGCAGTGGATAGAAGCCCGTCTAGCTCAGTTGGTAGAGCGCAAGGCTCTTAACCTTGTGGTTGTGGGTTCGAGCCCCACGGTGGGCGTTCTTTACTTTTTGCTTTGCAAATTTACCTTTTCTGGTGAAAAAAATTGATCACCTTCCCTTGACTATAGCGACTAAAGATAGATGGCATGAAATCTGATTTATGGTCAAACTTTCAAAACAATCAAATTGGGACGCATTTTTGTTTAATTAATTAATATAAAAAATACTTTTGTTAATTAGAACAATAACTTTTGCAAGATCTTTACTTTTTGCTTTGCAAATTTACCTTTTCTGGTGAAAAAAATTGATCACCTTCCCTTGACTATAGCGACTAAAGATGGCATGAAATCTGATTTATGGTCAAACTTTCAAAATAATCAAATTGGGACGCATTTTTGTTTAATTAATTAATATAAAAATACTTTTGTTAATTAGAACAATAACTTTTGCAAGATCAAGGTTTTAAAAGTCTTTTGAACAAAAATTACCTTATTCAATTTATGTTATTACTCAAAAGTACTTATATTTTTTTCTAAAAACTTTGACCAAACACCTCATCTCTCCGAACTAAATACTCCTTCTAACCTAATTTATGTGATGTACTTTGATTGTGCACAAAATTTTAAAAAGAAAGGTGTTTTAAAATCTGCGGTTTAAAAATATATTTTTATGATTATAAATTATTCCATTAATGATAAAATAAAAAAAATTAAAATTAAGTTATTTATAAGTATAACAACATATCATTTGTACCAAATAGGAGCTATAAAAGGGGGGTAAAGTGCTACAAAATTCATATTTAAAAATAATGTAGCTTAAACTTCAATTTTTGGAGCCGTAAAAAAAGGTAAAGTGTTTCAATTCTCATTTGAATACAATTTAGTTTCAACTTTTTATTTTAATCTTGATAAGAAGCTTTTATAAATACATAAATATTATGGACTAACAACATAAATCTCAAATCTTATACACATATTATAGGCCAATATTATAAAATATTTTAAAATCATATTTTTTAAAAGCCTTTTATCTATATCTATATATATATATATATATATATATATTAAAGCAAAGAAGTTTGCATTCTAATTTAGCCAAGTGTCAAATTATTAGAATGCCAAGTGGCAACATATTAAAATGACACATGGCAACTTAATTTATTAATACTTATTGTTATTAAAATGCAAGATTTAACACCCATATTTTTCAGTATAATAGAGTTATTAAAATGCAAGATTTAAAAGCACATTTTTCAGCATAATGGAGTTATTAAAATGCAAAATTTAAAAGCACATTTTCCAGCATAATTTTTCGCATAATTGAGTCAACATATACGTATGACAAAACCTTCCAATTACGCCTAAAAATCTGGACTGTTATTAATTACGAGTTATTATCTCTATATTTATAGATATTTAATATTTAATAATTAATTAATATTTAACTATAGGTATGAAAAAACCTTGCCGAAAAATCTGGACTGATTAAATTTGAAATTGCAATTAGACCGAAAAATCGGACTCAATTACGAGTATTCTCTATATTTAATAATATTTAATTCTCTCTATATATTTAAATATTTAATATTTAATAATAAAAATATTTAATAACGTATATCCCATTTAAATGGGGAATCCCATTCTTCGCTTCATCATTAAACCTGATCTCTCTATACAATCTATATCTATATATATATATATTAAAGCAAAGAAGTTTGCCTTCTAATTTAGCCAAGTGTCAAATTATTAGAATGCTAAGTGGCAACATATTAAAATGACACATGGCAACTTAATTTATTAATACTTATTATTATTAAAATGCAAGATTTAACACCCATATTTTTCAGCATAATCGAGTTATTAAAATGCAAGATTTAAAAGCACATTTTTAGCATAATGGAGTTATTAAAATGCAAGATTCAAAAGCATATTTTCCGGCATAATTGAGTCAACATATACATATGACAAAACCTTCCAATTACGCCTGAAAATCTGGACTGTTATTAATTATAAGTTATTATCTCTATATTTATAGATATTTAATATTTAATTAATATTTAACTATAGGTATGAGAAAACCTTGCCGAAAAATCAGGACTGATTAAATTTGGGATTGCAATTAGACCGAAAAATTGGACTCAATTACGAGTAATCTCTATATTTAATAATATTTAATATTTAATTCTCTCTATATATTTAAATATTTAATATTTAATAATAAAAATATTTAATAACGTATATCCCATTTTCTTCGCTTCATCATTAAACCTGATCTCTCTATACAAATTGAAAATTTCAAAATGCTTAAACCTAATTAATAACGTATATCCCATTTAAATGGGGAATCCCATTTTCTTCGCTTCATCTGATTTTTGTAATTTCTCTATACAAATTGGGAATTTCAAAAAGCTTAAACCTAAACCGAAAAAATATGTTCCGCAATTTTGTTGGATTTGGATACAGAGAGAGAAAAGGAGACATTCAAATGTGATTTACTCATAAGAAGATTGTAGAGGAAGCAAATGATCATCTTTTTTATATGACTATCTTCGACTTAAAACCTTATGAGTATTTGATAAACAAAATTGATGTTAAAGAAAGTGAACTCTTCGGTAAGTATTCATTTCGCAGTTCTTTTATTTGAATGTCTTATAAACTTTCTCCTGATTATTTTTTTAATTATTATAGATGTCATTGGAGAGGTTGTAAGTTATGGTGAGGTAGAATCTCATAACCAAGGTGATAAAACCAGCAATTATATGCATGTGGAACTTGAAGATCATGAGTAAGATTGCGTCTATGAATTTACTTTGTTATATATTTTAACATCATTACTTATCGTTGTCTGATTAAATTGTTATATATTAACATGATTATGGTCGTTGTCTAATTAAGTTGTTATATAAATTACACAGGAGGAATAATATCTCGGTAACATTTTGGGGAGAATTCGTTGACCAAATTTTGCCACATTTACAGGGATCACCCTATCAGCCGGTCATAATTATTATGCAGTTGATAAAAGCTTACAAATTTCAAGGTATTTCTATTGTATTGATGTTATTGGATAATTTTTTTATGTTAAGTTTTTGGTTCAGAAACTAAAGTTATATATAGGAAAATATTCTGTGTGTAATACTTGGCATGCCTCAAAGCTCTGTATTAACCCGGATCTTCCTCAACCTATTGATTTTAAGTCCAAGTTAATTATTTCATAAATTAAGTTTATGTGGATACTACAAAAATAACTATTTATGGTTAAAACTAATACAAGCTTGCGTCAATACAGAATGGCAAGTGTAAATGAAGCTAACTCTGCCAGGATCAGTCAAATACCTTCTCAGCGTAGTTATTCTGTTTCTGATGAGGTGACTACTGGAACTGTAGAAGTTAAAACTATTAGCGAATTGGTCGACTGCATGGAGGTGACTATTCTATTAAAATCCTTTAGTATTTAACTAATGTTATGTTGTGTATGTATAACACTGTTATGTCTAAAATGCTATTTGTTTTCTACGCCAAATGACACAGTCAAATTATTATTTGCAACATAATAAAATGACACAGTCAAATTATTATATTGCAAAACAGAGAATTAGTTTCAGGAAAAGAGACATTTATGTAATAGTGATTAATAATGTAGAATAATTATTTCAAAATGCGAAGCAATGTAAAGCTCAACATTAAACAGTATGCTTACAGACCAAAAATTATGCAGAATGATTGTTCGCAGATCAAGAGGCTAAATATCGAAATTACATAATCAATTCTGTTATAGTAATGGTCAATATGATAGTTAGTATTTGACTTATATGAAAGTGGGGAAGGGCACAGACACAACTTTCACATGCAACTCCAAACAAAGTAATTTGGACTGAAGAGGTACTTACCAAGCTGAAGGATTATGATCTAAATATACCACCACCCCCTTAAAGGACATGTTGTCTTTTTTTCTTCACAACTCCAAATATTTTATCATATCCAAAAACACAAGTTAAGTTTTGATGATCAATTGGTCCTGGTAGATGGAATGAAATGAAAAATTCTCCCAGTGGGCATAGGTTCAGAGTTTGCATCTTAAAACCCATGTTGTCCCTGCAAACCATGTCCTCTCCGGTCACGCTCACCCCTTTTATGACAATTTTCCCACTAGGTCCAACATCACAGCGAAAGACCTCTGTAACCACATGAACATGAAATCTCTTAATCATCAATTGGATTCATATAGATGCAGTTAATAATTTTAGGTCTTGTCATGATATTCGTAATGAAAATAATGATTGGAACACACACCACGAGCACACTGTCTGTCCTATACTTACCACCAGATTTTAACTCTCAAATTCAACATATAAGATAAAAGACTATTGTTTTATACATTTTTTATTGCAGAGGAAACAAGCTGAGAATGCATAAGAAAGATATGCTACCAAGACAAAGATACAATCGAAATTGGAGACGCACAAGGATTACAGTAACACAGAAAAGACGAAAATTTATAGTTGGTTTAGAGTAACACCGTAAAAATCAAGTCAAAATAAACAACACTTAAAGGATGACATTAATTCAAATTATCTATCGCATACATTACTGCTAACATGTTTTTAAAAACAGTTTCCCTTTGACAAAGAACTTATCAAAGATGTAATTGATGATTTCAGATACAGGAGCAGAGGTACCTGATCATTTCAATAGCTCTTTCATAGTTGTGCTCCATTATCTCAAAACTTCCATGGCTAAATTTGTAACCCCATTGGCCAAACCACGTATGCCCATAGGCAACCCCATACAACAAACGCAAATCCATAGAATGCTTATTCGATACATCTTCAACAATGATTTTCCTTCAAAAAACTGATGAAAATATTTCAAGAATTCAACTAATACATTCAAAACTTGAATCTGATACATCAAATACTTTAGAGAAATGTTTATTACCGAGCTCTAAGATTATTGCAAATACGATCCCAAAGGTCCATAACTTCGCGACCACAGAGAATTTGGATCCATCTTCATTTTCATTAATGCAAATCAAATGCCCAAATCCGTTACAATGAATCAAACCATGCAAAATGTGAGTTTGATCATAAAAAACACCATCATTAAGATGCCGGTTCCATTCACAATCAGCTGGTATAATCAAATGGTACTTGCTCTTTGAAACAAAATGATGACTCCAACCTGAAAAATCACAAAAAACTCAAAAATCCTTAAATCCAAAAAATAAAATAAAAATATGAATGTACAATTCAATGAGAAAATAATTAAGAGCAATATTATCATGCTAATAATTTTTTTTTTTACAATCCGTACATCGCGCGGGTACGTATACTAGTTTCTTCTTAAAACTCAGTGTCCAGTCTAACTATGCCATGTAAGTAAAATTTTAAGAATAAATTTACATATTCATAAATTATATCAAGAGATCCTATGTTTAAACTATTTTGTAAGAGGAATTTAAAAAAAAAAGAAGCTTTAAATAGTAAAATTGTCATTTCATTTGTAACGATGCAGTATGAACCATAAACAACCGTAACTTAAAAATTGTGATTTCTGGGTCCCTAGGGTTTAGGCCACTGTCGTCTTCTTCTTCACAGAAATGGCAGCAATCCTAAAACAAACTACTAAGATCGCCAGACAATGGTCGAATCAAAAATTGTTATCAGCAGCAAGTTTCAATGGTACGCGCTCTCTCTTGCCACGCGCCGTCGTCAGCGGCTGTCCTGTACGGTTTGCGTCGTCGACATCAAGTTTCAGCTACCTCGAGAAGAAAACAGCTCCTCGGCGATTACCGGCGGTGTACAAATTCCTCCTTCAAGCAGATGAACGAACTCATTCTACCGGAAATGAACCTATTCCGAAAATAACCCTAAGTACGTTCTATATTTTCAATTTTACTTTATTCGCAATTTCGAATTTTGTTATACTCAATTTGCTTGTTGCTTTTGGTTAGAGTTGATTTGATTAGCTTAATGGAGGTAAATTGGACTAGATTATTGCATTTTTCAAAAATTAAAACTTCAGTTACTTGGAAATTAAAGGAAAAGTATTATAAATTCCTCCTTCAAGCAGATGAACGAACTCATTAATGAACCTATTCCGAAAACAACCCTAAATACATTCCATATTTTCAATTTTACTTTGTTCGCAAGTTCGAATTTTGTTATACTCAATTTTTTTTGTTGATATTGGACTAGATTATTGCATTTGTTTAAAGTTAAACTTAAGATATTTGGAAAATAAAGGAAAAATATTATAAGTTACAAATTCTAGTTTTGGCAAAAATACACTAGGTGATTTCTTCCCATCTAGTCTCAAACTTGGTGAGCGGAGTACCCAATACCTTTGCTAGTGGGAGATAGCAGGAGATAGCAGGTACCAAGCGGAATAGTTGAGGTGCACAGCCCAATCACCATGATCTAAAAAAGGTGAATTTTTTCTAAAGATTGGTCAAAGTTTACTTAGTTTCAATGTCAAGCAAGATGTTTTGGAGATAAATCAGGCTAAATTAATGCATTTGTTTGAATCAAAATTTTGATATTTGGAAAACTAGGATAAGTTGCAATTATTCTCAGACCAATGGTTAAAGTTTATTGAGTTTGTAATCGAGGAGCGAATATTCTGAGGGGCCAATCATTTTGGGTGATAGAGGGAGCATATAGGTATAGTTTAGTGTAAATTTATGCATAGAGTTTAGGGACCCCTTGAGTATTGGTGTGAGGAGATGAATATTTAGCTTAAAATTTTATGACAAGTTCCTTATGTTGAAGTTTAAAGTCAGTGGCAGAATGGCAGATGGCAGATATAGAGTTTTGGCAATTAGTGCAGATGCATCCATTATTTCAGTTCCTTACATCCTCCTCTTTTAGTAGTTGAACTTTAGAGTTTTGTTTCACCATGGGAGATTTAAACTGTATGATTTACATGAAATCAGAGTAGGCTATATGGAAGTGAGAAGCTAAGCATATTTCAATGATCCTATTTTCTGATGAGTGAAAAATTATGCATTGGTTCTCTACTATGAAGTTTCAGGAGCAGTTGAGGGTGCTAATCTTTGATAAATAACAATATAGTTGATAATTTACAATGTTATTAGGTGGAATTAGGGATTCGAGCTTTGTGACTATACGACAGTCACTAGCCTAACACCTCTTTGATTAAATCTTTTTCTGTTGATCAGAAAGTTTAGGGCGTCAGCTTGTCATCATTTGGCTTAATTAAAATTCAGATTACAGAAGGATGATGTTTTTGTGCGGGTGGGAAAACTAGAAAATACATATTGGGCAGGCTTGTTTGATATTAATGTGTGCTTTCTGAGCTTGCCACTTATACAGTTGCTATCTAGTAGATTCTTCTAACCTTATGGCTTCTTTTTGAGATGAACTGTATAGTAGTTAGTAGGTTGTTGAAGATGTTAGTTATGGGTGGTTCGCTTTCTTCTCACTTTTAGCGTCACATGCAGGTCATGTTTCTGTGAGCTTTGCGGGATATGTTGACTCTAGAAGTCATACAGAAGATACTAATACAGGTAGACTTCTTGATTTACAATATTGGCCATATAAGCAGCGCATATGTCTGAGAAAGTTGGTTATTCTGTGTAGCAAGCACAAAGATTAAGACAAACAAGCCTAACACGAAGAAAGGGAAGAAAGGAAGTCAGAAGCCAAATACTAATACAGGTAAATATTTATCTAAGAGAATATGTTCAGCAGTTACATTGACTCTTAAAAGTGTAATATCAATGAAATTGTTTTCCTTTTGCAGCAAGCAAAGCTCGTGTAAGAAGTATTAACACAGGTCTGTTAGTTCTTTAACTTGACATTTTTTTTGATAAGGTTGTCCTTTGACTTGACATAACATGTAAACAGTATGTCTTCTGTAAATGCAATCCCAAAAACAGTTGTTTTTATCTGCAGCTGGAACAAAAATTATTATGAAGCTTGATGTTAAAAATGCTCATTGGTTGAGTGAAAGAGTCAGGGAGAGGATCATGCTCATGGTTAGTCTTTTTTATCTTTACGTTATGTCCTTGAGGAAATGTCAGGTGAAATTTGTTCTCGCTGTTTTTCTTCATCTTGCCTCAGTAGTTTTGGTTTTTTATTCTTTCTCTTTCCAAGTTGACTTCTAGGAGTTCAAGTGGAATTAACTATACCGTTGAATCCTTAAAAAGCAAAACACTAGACTTTGAATCCTTAAAAAGCAAATAACTAGACCTTTGAATCCTTAAAAGCCTGAGAACATTCTTTTATTCACAAGTGTGAAGCCAGCTGTAGTTAAATTATAGACTTTGGATCAGCATGCATGGAAGATCGTACTGTTTACTCTTATATCCAGGGTCGGTAGTATCGGTCACCTGAAGTCCTTCTGGGATATCAATATACCACTGCTATTGACATGTGGTTGTTTGGGTGCATAGTTGCTGAATTATTTCTAGGACTTCCACTGTTCCCAGGAGCTTCAGAATTTGATCTTCTGAGAAGAATGATTAAAATACTTGGGGGGCAACCCCCTGATCACATACTAAAGGACGCAAAAAACACCAGCAAGTTCTTCAAGTTTGTTGGGAGCATTAATCATGAAGAATGTGGATCAGGTCCTATGAGCAGATCTAGTGTTTATCAAGCTTTGACAGAAGCAGAATATGAAGCTAGAGAGTCAAAAAAGCCAGTAATCGGGAAGGAATATTTCAATCACATGAACCTTGAAGCAATCATCAGAAAATATCCTTACAGGAAGAATTTGGCAGATGGGGATATTATTAAAGAGACTCAAATACGATTAGCACTAATAGATTTCTTGAGGGGGCTTGTGGAGTTTGATCCAGCTAAGCGATGGTCGCCTGTGCAGGCATCAAAGCATCCTTTTGTGACTGGGGAGCCTTTCACATGTACTTATAGACCTGCACCAGAGATGCCTCGACTGCTTGTTTCTCATAATGTTAAGGTGGATCATCACCCAGCTGGAGGCCATTGGTTTGCTGCTGGTCTATCTCCTAATATTCCAGGCAGGAATCGAGCGCCCGTGCAGAGCAGCCCTCATTATCAGGTTATGCAATATGCACATGTAGGTAGCTATGATAGTCTAGGAAGTCATAGTAGCTACCATGATGGTGCTGGGCTTAGTAGCAGTCATGGAAGTTATGGAGATAGCAGTAATCTTCATGCATTTTATGCGCCTGCGGGTCCATCAGGCATGCATCTCTATGCACAGAATGGTGTATCAATTCTTGGAAGCAGTCCAGACACCAGGAGATTTAAGCAGCTCCTTCCTGGGAATAGGCTTGGTGTCAGCCCAGAAATTTTTGTTCCTATGTCTCTTGGAACGAGCCCATCACAGTTTACTCCTCCTAGCATGTATAGTCAGATCTCTGCTGGTTCTCCAGGAAATTATGGCCCTTCATCACCATCAAGGGGTAGTTGTCATGGATCACCTTTAGGGAAGATGGCAGCAGGTAGCCAGTATAATAATAGAAGAAAAGGGTGGGGATATCCTGGTGTAGCTATCAGTCTCAAGAAATATCATCATCCTCTCATTGGCAAGGCAGGTTGCAGTTGCAGATGGAAACAACTCCAGCCAAGCCAATTCTCCTGTATTTGGTGGCTCTCTATTGCATCTTCACAGTAACTCAAATCCCAGACAGCAAGGATCAAGCAGTGCGAGTGTTGGTTACTCTAATGCGCATAATGTTACAAGTTCATCAATGCAAGGCGGGCATACACAATTCCAGAAAACTCATGGTATACATGATAAACCTGAGGGTAGTAACTCATTGCCTGATCCCGGCGATTGGGATCCCAATTACAGTGAAGAACTGCTTCTGCAAGAAGATAGCTCAGAAATGAGCAACTTAACAAGTGAATTCGCCAAGGGGATCCATCTTGGTCAAGCTGCAGTCTCCCAAGAACCATTGACTGGAGTGAGAAGACCAAGCCAGATCTCTAATCTGAATCCCAGTATGTCTCAGAGACCAACGAGGCAAACTCAAGCATTTTTAACTGAGGTAGGAAGCCCTCCTTCAGGTCATGAGCTGCATGCTGGATTCATGCACACAATGGGAAATCCATCATATTTAATGCCTCATTTTGCACAAAGTTCTCCAAGCCGCTTGGGACATCTGCCTCTTTACCGATTTAACCAGGGTAGACCAGCTGTTCGTTAAAATGAAAGTCATGCCAAGGCGCAGCTGTGTCATTCTACCTGTAATATGGATGCTCCAAATTCTGCTCCAAGGAATGGTGCATAGAGGTAGCAACCCTATTCCAAACATTCCACCAACTTCCAGGACAAGAAAAGACTACAAGAGAGTTGTTTAACTTTTTGTAGTCTTCATCGGCGATTAGTTCGATAAGCAGTTCAGACAAGTGAAGCAAAGAGGGTAAGCCTGCTTTAGTGGCTTGCGTTACAAATCCTCATCGACGTCCTTTTGTACTGCTTGCATAAATGTTAATTGTTATAACACCACCATCTGGTCATGCCTGTTTGTCATCACCATGCTCGATCTGGGAGCTCGAATTCTGCTGTTTTCTCCAGTTCCAAAGGGCCAAAAGATGTGGACGTCAATTCCCTGGATCTAATTTATTGCAAGAAAACTCTAACCAAGTTGTCTGTTAGTGTTTTTGCTCCAGGGGAATTAAGGGGGATTTATTAATTATTTATTTGAGCAAAGCTTGGTCGTGTTGAGTAGGGTGTTGAATCATAATTTAAGGTTTATTTTTTAGCAATCTCTTTGTAAGCTAAGACAGGAAACTTGATTCCTTGTAAGTTTGATATTTATTTCAATATCCTCTTAACACATAAAAAAAAAAAAAGAATCCTTAAAAAGCAAATAACTAGACCTTTGAATCCTTAAGAAAACAAAAATACTAGAGCTCTGAATCTTTATTGTGTACGTGTCGATTGTATGCCACCTGGTTGAATGACGATGACTTAAATTACATAGTATATTAATTACAATGACCTGTTTGCTTGCCAATTGTGCAATTCCCAAATGTCATGTTTGGTTGTACAAGTGTGATTACGTAGTTGGATATTCTTTTATTTTTAATAAAAGCTAACTAAAAAATTTAAATAAACTTTTTCATATGAACATGTAAATAAATTTTATTGAGTGACAAATATATGTATATATAAGAAGTATTAAAAAGAATTTGAAAAGTCTTCTGGTAATTACACTATGTAATTACCACATGCCCTCCCCCCACAACCCATGGGAATTGTAGAGTGTAATCGATCCCCCTTAATTACACACAATTGCATGTCGACCAAGTAATTACTTGGCTAGACAAACATGCCAAATTGTATAATTACATTCGACTACACCCAAATCCAATTATAAGGTGGGCTTCCAAACATGCCCTTAGTGTAGAAAAACTGTTGCAGACCTAGAATAATTAGATAAAGGTGTTCCCAATTTAACAACATAAACTTTTAGATGAAGTGATTACGTAGTTCAACATTGTATGATATCAGAGTAGGTAGAGGTACTGTACTTGAGTCTCAACACTATCTGTTAACTAGTATTTTCATGTGCTTGTCCAATGAAAAGGGTCAGGCTCGCACCTGAGAGAGCATTTGCTGTAGATAAATAAATAAAAGTATCTCCACTCTAACACTTCTGGCTGGCTGCTATAATGCTAATTGAAACGGTCTTGGTTAGCCACTAGTCAAAAAAATGTATTAGGTTCTTCCTCCATCATCCAACGTATCATTCCGCATGCTAGTACTAGAGAATATAAAGCATTATAAATGACTTAAACAAGTCATATGTATCCAACTAGAGATGGTTATCACATGCACTATCTCTTGTCTCACTTGATGTAACTATTAAAATCTCTGCTGGTTCTGATATTAGGATTTCAAAAATAAATGAACTGCTTCTATGATGTGTTTAATTTCAAAATCAAGCTGTCCCTTCTTAACACTTTATTAGTAGGAAAATGACTTTCTGATGGCCATGAACAGGAAAAGAGTCGAATCAAGGATGGGGAGCTTGTGCTTACTTCAACTAAGACTAGAAAACAAGAGTTAGAATCTGCTCTCTACTGATTTCAAATTCTTTCTTGCTTTCTTTTGCTTGTCGTTTACCAAGTAATAATATTATCCTGCTCTATTATTTTCCAGGAACAATTTTGAAGATGTAGTGGCAAAAAAACAGAAATTGCTGGGGAAATTTCAGGTATTAATGCGTGTATTTTTGCACAAATGTGGTGTTTTCTGAGGAAGGAGAATATGTCGTATAGGAATCTCTAATTAAGATTTCTCCAAATGGTGCGTCTATTCTATCTATAATCTAGCTCAGAGAGATAGAACAACGATAAGTATCCAAAGATAAGCACAGTTGGATATAATGATAGTATCACGTATCGGCACTATGAAGCGTAATGTTGTCTTTAATTGGCTTGTGATTTTTGTTGAGCAAACCTAAATAGTAAATATCCACTTTCGATGGGTGATGAAACAGGAAATAATCAATGCTGCTTCCTATGCTCCGCTGCCACCGTCTGACGGGCTTGCAAAAAAACTTTCTAAGTTGTAAGAGCTCTAACCATTTTCTTCTCCACAGATTCTGTTTTCATGACTCTTCTGTATCTGTAATCTAGTGCCAAAACACTATTGGTTTCAGGGCTGTCATGGGGAAGGAAAAGAATGTTGCATGAAAAGCAAGTGCATATATAAAAGAAGTTATAACTGATGATTGATTTGTGATATCAAAAATTTGCTGAAATCTGGCCAATAGTTTCTTCTGCTGTTGATTATTATTGAAAGCCGTGGCGGAAGAGATCCATGTGCCAGTCCTTAAAAGATCAAGAGCTATTGGCCAAAGGCTGGCACACATTTTCTTTTTATCCACATATGACTAGATGACAGTTTCACAGACGCCGCGTATTAGCTTCTAGCTGTTTTCAATCATATGGTTATTGTTATTTTCATAGGCTGTAACCACAAATTTCATTGTTTTTAAGAGCATGAACTTCAAGGGCTGTAATAAAAATAAAAGTAAGCTAGCATGTTAAGTTTTCAAATCTTCTATCTTTGGATAACTTTTTCTCTTTACAAGTACCAAGGTGGATATACTCTTGCAATCCACAGTTTTGCTACTCTCATTGGTCAACTAATATATCAGTGGAGGTTTTAGACCTGGTATGTAGGCTGTCCTTATAGAAGGGAGCCTTGGAGCAATGGTAAGTTGTTTTCGCATGATTTACATGTCACAGGTTTAGGTTGCCTCTATCAACATTCCCTTGGAGTGCGGCCCTTCTTCGGAGCCTGTGTGAATAAGAGTTGTGCACTTGGCTGCCCTTTTTATATCGGCTGTCAGTTTCACCATCTTCATTACTTATGCTTTTATTAGAAGGACTTGGTTTCAGCAGTCTTCATTTTTAAATTCTGCCAACTAGTTACTATCCGTGTACGAATTCAGATAGTTCCATTTGTTGGTTCGTCCTTCTTTGCATGTTGTAAGGCTGGCTTGTCAATCGAGAGTTAGCAAGAGTAGATCAAATACTCTTTGTTGATCAACCATCAAAAGCGAGGTTTGGAATCCTTCAATTACAAAGTGGAAGATGCCTCTAACAACGGGTGAGCTGTCTATCAGGCTCGCAGTGCGTGTCCAATTAGATCCATCCTACGATCCCATACAGGTGATTTTTCTCCAATTACGGATCCAATACTACCCCCATATACATAAAATCTATTGCCATGAGAATGCTGTTTAGTTGGCCTATACCTATTTGAATAGCCTCGGAAAATCCTGTCTTTCTAATTGAGGTCATGTGCAAAGACAACATACTAGCTTTCATAACACATCAATAATCTTCTACTTTCTGTTTGTTACAAATGCTACTTCAAGTTACACACACAATCGCTTACTTTTATGTACAGCTCATGAACTCAATGTCAACAAAATCACCCCAGCATATAAACCAATACTGGTAAACCACAGATCTATTGTCAACTTTGTATGATCTTTGTACATCACCCAAAATGCCCCAAAAAGTAAAAACAATAATAAAAGAAATGAAAGAGAGACAAGAAAAACAAGAACAATTTTTTTTGTTAGAAACAAAAAAAAGGCAGCCCGGGGTCTGGGGACAACTGCACTGTTGCTCCAAGACTCCTCTTCTTTGTCCGAAACAAAAGCAAAAGAATTTCACTTTCTGATCACAAACTCCTCGCCAGATTCTCTATCAAACCTTCTAATCCATTTCTTCTCCATCTTCCCGCCGCTACCACGCTTCCCTTCGCCGGTGCCGGTGCCGGCAGCCCCCACATGAGCAATATCCAATCCTTTTCCGACCGGCAAAAAAACCGACCGTACAATTCTTGATTTTCCGTCCAGTACACTTCTCCATCTAAAATCTGAAACAGTTCTTGAACTCACATTTTTACATACCAAAACTGCACCCCTATGGCTTAACTTAGCCACCTTTAACATTCTTGAAAAATCATTTTTTTCACAATTTACTACCAAAAAATCTATTCCTACTAAATTCTCCATTGCTTCTTCCGGCTCGCCAACGACGACTTCCGGCAACATTCCGGTGACTTTTTCCATTGATAATATGTACTCAATTCTTGAATCTTCGTCGGGTACTATGCAAATATGTTTGCCACCTGTGTGTTTGCTGGCGATAGAGAGGCCGATACTGGTTGACGTTACGCCGTTCCCACGTCGTGACCTTGTCTCTACGATCATTTGTGCATCCCATCCTGCTGCCATTGCTGAGATTAATTCTGCTACGTTGGATTCTTGAAGTAACTCGCACTGCAGGAAGATTGAGAAAATAAAAAAAATGAGATGCTTTTATGGTAAAAAAGAAAATTGTCATCACATGTTTAAGATCACAGTTTTCCGGATACTTTTAGTATGCGACAAAAGTTTTTTTTTGTGTGAATAATTTTGCATAATCTATACGTTTGCATCTACTCTAAATCCATTAAATCTAATTTATGGATAAGTTTCATGTATATTTTAAGGAAATCCTGTGCGCTAAGCTTTCACTATGCGCATGATCTAGAAAAGAGTCGATTCCCATTGACTCTTATATACACAACCTTACCTTGCATTTCTGCAAGAGGTTGTTTCTTCGGCTTGAACTTTTACCATTGCGCCAAGACTCTTCTTTCTCTGTATATATTTGTCGAACAAAAATAGAAATGATGGACTTACTGATTTGACAGTATCGAGATAAGCTTTAGAGGCTTTTTCAGGAGACCAAACCATCTTCATCTCTCTGTATGATACTTGGAAATATTCTTTATAATGGTTGTGTTTTCTTGGATATATGCTTATGTTAGGACAGAAAATCTTAATTTAGAGTTTTATAGGAGACAGAAAGAAGCTAATTGGTGACCTTCCAAAAAGTAAATAAGTATGAAAGGGAAAACGTCAGTTTGACTGTTTGAGAGAGTTGACATTAAATCCAGGCAAATCCAACGTGGGAGGATTAGGATTAATTTTTTTAGATATTTGCATCTTTCCTTCTTTTAATATATGCCTCTCTTCTCTCACTCTAAAAAACAAAAAAGTTATCCTATAACAAGTAATTCTTCATAATAAATTTTAGTAATTTCAAAATTAAAGTAATAATTTGTTAGAATTAACAAAATTGCACAGGTCATACAAAAATTCTTCACACTATTAGGGGTTGTTTGGTTCTCATATTAATCAATATAAGGATTGCTTATGCAGTGATTAATAATAAAAAATTATTATACATAAATTACTTTAGAAAGACGTTCTCGCCTTTAAATAGTCTAATCCTTATGTTATACGTGTATATTTATTCCAATTCCATCCCACATAAAATACTTATGCATAGATATGAAATGCTGCATTAGTTAAGAGACGCTTAATTCTTCTTATACGGTCAATCAAATACACTATATTATCTGCTCTTTCCTTAATCAGATGTCTCGGGTTCGAGTCTTGGGTATAACAAAATCCTCAGTAGGGAGCGCTTTCCCCAAATGGGACCCTACGCAAAATAATCCGGATATAGTCGAATTTCAATTGGGGTACCGGACACTGGTCTGGAGACAAAGAAAATACACTATATTATCTCATGTGAAATTTTACGATTTATGATCAAATATCATCAACCAAACGACCCTTTAACTGTATATAACTTATCCTAAAATGTCATTTAGGTAAACACCGAGCTTACTTTTATTTGAGGCTAAGACCAATTAGTTTCATTATTTATGTAAAATCCAATTCTTCCTAAACAAATCTTGGCGGCCAATAGCATTGACTTCAGCTATATATTATCTACTCCCACCTCATTGGCCGGTTACTCGGTGAGACTGCCGTGTCATGTGTACTTCCTATGACCATATCTTTTTGTACTATCACCTGTTTCAGATTTTTTTTGTTTTCCACTTTTATGTTCGGTGTGTTCGTCGGTCGATACGGTACGATATTTAGATATTTCAGTTCGATATTTTTAGTATTCGTTTTCTTAAAATACAATACTAATACTGTACCTAATTAAATTCGATATGGTACGGGTTTTCTCCTTTCGATTTCATTTTATTCGGTTTGAATACTAACTAGTGCGGATAGTCATAGACTGTAATATTCTAAATTAAAGTACTCAAAAGTACAAAATTAAATATTTGTTTACAAAAGTTTTATTCAAAGCTAGCAAATATCAACTTAGGGAGAGAAAAATATACATAAAAGAATAAATTCGATCATTAGAAATGTCTTGTTACTTGCTTAGAGTTAATTGATAAACTTAGAGAATAACAGAAAGCAAAATTTTAGATTTTTATATTTATGTTATAATTAATAATATGTGTATTGTGTAATATAATATATATTTCGGTACGATATCGATATTTCCTAATACCAATATTTTTTAAAACTTAAACCAAATACCATACCGAATACTAAAATCTCGAATATCAAATACCAATTTTTTTGGTTTCGTTACGGTAATTAGGTATTTACCAAATTATGCACAACCTTATTCATTAGTCTGATTAATTCGGATTCACGCCGAAAAGTCTCACTTCAGAAGGTAAAATTCCATTAAAAAAATCACTTACTTGTGATTGCAGAGACTCAGAGGCGGAGCGAGAATTTGAACCTTTATGGGTTCGAGATTGTATTTCTTTTAAGTTACTGAGTTTTAAACAAATAATTTATGCATATTCAATGAATTTTTTAAGACAAATACATAGTTTTAACAAAAGCTACTGAGTCCGGCCGAACCCGCATTGCACACTTCGGCTCCGCCCAAGAATGCAACATCCATTCCACGAAAAGGTAAAGGGTGGATGTAATTCAGCTCGAACAAATTAAAGTAAAAGGGATAAAAGACTATTGCCATTAAGTTCATGTGACGAACTAAAAATCGTTAGGTCCCGAATTCTCAAAAGCCGTCTCTACAAAAGACTATTCATAATTAGGGCTCGAACTTGAGATCTAAATAAAAGAATATTTATTATTCCACCGTAACTTTTTGGATGATCGTAATTTAAGAGTGTTATATATATATATATATATATATATA
>MU691399.1:19014-38802 GCA_026770625.1 Nicotiana glauca
CGAATGAAATCTCTTTTAATCAAGTAAAACAGGTAATTTAACAGGTAAATAACAAGTAAAAATCCGCTCCTCGGGCACAATATTAATCACTTAGTACACATTCTCAACACTCAACTCATATCTCTCCCAATAACATAAATCAGAATGACCGCTGCAGCGTGCAGCCCGATCCATACATCGTTGCGGCGCGCAGCCCGATCCATATAGGTAGTCGACTATGCTCACTGGGGGTGTGCAGACTCCGGAGGGGCTCCTACAGCCCAAGCGCTATATTGATGCGGCGTGCAGCCCGATCCATATAAGTATTGCTACGACGTGCAGTTCGACCTATAACATATATAATATCCTCACCGTGGGGTTCTCAACCCCTCTCAGTCATTAACCTCAAAGCCCCTCGGGCACAATAATAGAAGATAGGAATCTCAGACCACACATTCCTCTCATTTAGAAATAGAATGATACAACCTGTTCAAATCGTTTAAAACAGATAGAAACATAATTGAGGATATGAGTTTTTTAACAAGTGGAGTGAGGAAAAATCAATTGAAATCCCTAAAGGATTCAAAATAGTTGGCACGAAGCCCAAATATGGCAATTAGCCCAAATCATGATGATAACAAATAAGTTCAGTCAAATAAGCACTAAATTCAACAATCGGGATGGACCAAGTCACAATCCCCCAACGGTGCTCTACCTCATGCTCGCTATCCGACGTGCAAGTTACCTCAATATAGCACTACGATATGCAAATCTGGGGTTTCAAACCCTCAGGACATCATTTAACATTATTACTCACCTCGAACCGGCTAAATCTCTAGCTCATGACGCCTTTGCCTCTCGAACCGGACTCCACGTGCGTCTAATCTAACCAAAATCAGAACGAATACGTCACAGTATGCTAAGGGAACAATGCCCAAGCAAAAACAATCAAAAAACAAAAATCCCAAAATTAGCAAAACCCGAGCCCCGGTCCCGCTTCTCAAAACTTAGAAAGTTTTACATCAATGGGTTCCTTATCACTCCATGAGTCTATGCATATAAAGAACACCAAAATCGGAGTCCAAATGACCTCTCAAATCCCAATTCAAAAGTTCAAAATCTCAAGCCCTAGTTCCTCCATTTTTGTTCAAGTTTTCCATAAATTTCTAGATAGATTTCACAATAAAATCACGTTTTAAGTTCATAAATTTTACCTCCAATCAATTCTCCTTGAATCCCTCTACAATTTCCCTCAAAGAGCTCTCAAAATACTCAGCTATGGTGGAAAAATGGCTCAAAATCACGGATGAAATATTTTATAAACTTTCTGCCCAGCTCTGTAATTTCTTCATCGCGTTCGCGACTACTGCCTCGCGAACATGAAGCACATCATTTAATTTCACAAAATTAACCCTATGCAAACGCGAGACTCACCCCACGAATGACATGCTTCATCCTTCCTCTCCTACGCGAACGCAACATCACTCATGCAAACGCGAAGACCAATATCCACTGGACCCTTATTCCTTATACGCGAACGCGGACCTTCCCCTGCAAACGTGAAGCACAGACCCCTCACCTTCCGTGAACGCAAGAAACCTTACGGGAACGCGAAGGTCTCAATCCTAGTCTCCCACATTCCTTCTACGCGATCGCGACCAGCCCCACGCGATCGTGAAGGTCAATTCTTTTGCAACGGTTGATGATCAATTTATGCAACACTTCAACTTGGAAAATGGTCCGATTGACCACCCGAAACTCACCCGAGGCCCCCCGAGACCTCAACCAAAAGCACCAACACATCCTAAAACCCCATTCAAACTTGTTCCAATCATAAAAACGCCTCAAACAACACCAAACTCCCCAATTCACATCGAATTCAAGCCTAAGTTTTCTGAAAACTTCCGATACACGCTTTCGATCAAAAACCCAACCAAACCACATCCGAATGACTTGAAATTTTGCACACACATCCCAAATGACATAACGAAGCTACAGCAACTCTCAGAATTTCATTCAGACCCTCGGATCAAAATCTCACTTACCTACCGAAAATCATCAAAATACTAACTTCGCCAATTCAAGCCTAATTATACCCCGGACCTCCAAAACCAATTCTGATCACGCTCCTAAGTCACAAATCACCTCCCAAAGCTAACTGAACCATTGGAACTCACATCCGAGCCCTATAACACATAAGTCAACATCTGATTGACTTTTTCCAACTTAAACCTTCTTAAAAGAGACTAAGGGTCTCATTTCTTACCAAAACCATTGCGAACGGAAACTAATCAACTTGATCACATAAAACACGGATAATGAAGCACAAAGAAGTAGAAATAGGGGGAACAGAGCGGTAACTCATGAGACGACTGGCTGGGTCATCACACCATCCCTAACTTAAACAAGCGTTCGTCCTCGAACGAGTCAAGAAACATACCTGAAGCCTCAAATAGATGAGGATATCTGCTCCGCATCTCCCACTTGGTCTCCCAGGTAGCCTCCTCCACAGGCAGAATCCTCCACTACACCTTCACTGAAGCTACAATCTTTGACCTCAATTTCTGAACCTGACGCTTCAAAATGGCTGCTGGCTCTACATCATAAGTCAAATCACCCTCCAATTGAACCGTACTGAAATCCAGAACATGGGACGGGTCTCCAATATAACTATTGCTACAGCGTTCAACCTGACCCATAACATATATAATATCCTCACTGTGGAGTTCTCAACCCCTCTCAGTCATTAACCACACAGCTCCTCGGGCACAATAATAGAAGATATGGATCTCAGCCCACACATTCCTCTCATTTAGAAATAGAATGATAAAACTGGCTCAAATCGTTTAAAATATATAGAAACATAATTGAGGATATGATTTTTTTAACAAGTGAAGTGAAGAAAAATTAGTTGAAATCCCCGAAGTGTTCAAATAGTTGGCACAAAGTCCAAATATGGAAATTATCCCAAATCATGATGATAACAAATAAGTTTCAGTCAAATAAGAGGTAAATTCAACAATCGGGACAGACCAAGTCACAATTCCCCAATGGTGCTCTACCCCACGCTTGTTATCCGGCGTGCAAGTCACCTCAATATAGCACTACGATGTGCAAATCCGGGGTTTCAAACCCTCAGGACATCATTTAACATCATTACTCACCTCGAACCGGCTAAATCTCTAACTTGCAATGCCTTTGCCTCTCGAATCGGCCTCCACGCACGTCGAATCTAACCAAAATCAGAATGAATACATCACAATATGCTAAGGAAACAAAGCACAAGTGAAAACAATTGAAAAATATCAAAAATCCCGAAATTAGCAAAATCGAGCCCCGGACCGCTTCTTGAAACTTAGAAATTTTTACATCAACGGGTTCCTTATCACTCCATGAGTCTATGAATATAAAGAACACCAAAATCGGATTCAAAATGACCCCTCAAATCCCAATTCAAAAGTTCAATATCTCAAGCCCTAGATCCTCCATTTTTTTCAAGTTTTCCATGAATTTCTAGATAGATTTCACAATAAAATCACGTATTAGGTTCATAAATATTACCTCCAATCAATTTTCCTTGAATCCCTCTTCAATTTCCCTCAAAGAGCTCTCAAAATACTCAGCCATGGTGGAAAAATGGCTCAAAATCGCGAATGAAATATTTGATAAACTTTCTGCCAAGCTCTGTAATTTCTTCATCGCGTTCTCGACTACTGCCTCGCGAATGCGAAGCACATCATTTAATTTCACAAAATTAACCCTATGCCGCGAGAGTCACCGCACGAATGAGATGTTTCAGCCTTCCTCTCCTATGCGAATGTGACATCACTCATGCGATCGCGAAGACCAATATCCACTGGACCCCTATTCCTTATACGCGAACGTGGACCTTCCTCTGCGAACGCGAAGCATAGACCCCTCACATTCTGCGAATGCGAGACACCTTATGCGAATATCAAGGTCTAAATCCTGGCCTCCCACATTCCTTCTACGCGATAGCGGCCAGTCCCAAGCGATCGCGAAGGTCAATTCTTCTGCAATAGTTGATGATCAATTTCTGCAACACTTCAACTTGGAAAATGGTCCAATTGACCACCCGAAACTCACCCGAGGCCCACGGGAACCCAACCAAAAGCACCAACACTTCCTAAAACCACATTCAAACTTGTTCCGATCTTTAAAACACCTCAAACAATACCAATTTCACCAATTCACATCGAATTCAAGCCTAAGTTTTCTAAACACTTTCGATACAGGCTTTCAATCAAAAACCCAATCAAATCACGTCCGAATGACTAAAATTTTGCACACGCATCCCAAATGACATAACAAAGTTGCAGCAACTCTCGGAATTTCATTTCGACCCTCGGATCAAAATCTCACTTACCTACCGGAAATCATCAAAATACTAACTTCGCCAATTCAAGCCTAATTATACCCCGGACCTCCAAAACCAATTCTGATCACGCTCCTAAGTCACAAATCACCTCCCAAAGCTAACTGAACCATTGGAACTCACATCCGAGCCCTATAACACATAAGTCAATATCCGGTTGGCTTTTTCCAACTTAAACCTTCTTAAAAAAATTATATATTTGGGTTCGTGGGTGAATGGGTAATCGGGTTTTGGTTCGAACCTCGGGTTTTGACCATGTGGGCCCGGGGTCAATTTTTGACTTTTTGGGAAAAACTATAGAAAACCTATTTTTATGCATTAGAATTGATTTGTTTAGCATTTATTGATATGTTAAGTAACTTGTGCCTAGATACAAGTGAATTGGTGGTGGAATCAAGAGGTAAAGCGGTACTTAAGGCTTGAATTGTGTTTGTGGCATCAAGGTAAGTGTTTGGTCTAACCTTAGCTGTGAGGGATTAGGAGTCATGTCTTATTTACTATGTGTTAATTGTTGAGTACGACGTATAGGCATGGTGATGAGTATCTATACGTTGGTGTCAAGCATGCCCGTGAGTCTTATATTATTACTAATGTGACTTGTTTCGTATTGTCCATGCTATATATGATGATTTCTATTATTGAACAAGACTTGTGAAAGTATTATTGGTAGTTGATTATTGTAGAGCGTTGGTTCAAGTTGAGAAATGAGTTGTGAAGAAACTGCGGTAAAGAGAAAAGGTTTATATTATTGTCTCCCTTGCCGGGATGTTATTGCTTTTGATATTATCTCCCTTGCTGAGACGTTATTTTTCATGATATTTTTTCCCTTGACGGGATATTGTTGTTATGCTATTATTCCCTTACCGGAATTTTATTGAAATATTATTGATTTCCCTTGCCCACATTGCTTTATAATTGTTCCTTAAGTGAGGAAGAGTATAAAGCACGAAGGGTGATGTCGTGTATGTTTTCTTTGAGAGTGTTAATGCACGAAGGGTGATGTCGTACCGATATTGTGACGTAAAAGCACGAAGGGTGATGTCGTACCGCACGATGTACAATTTCGTGCTATGATATGAGTTATAATGCACGAAGGATCATTCTATGCCATGATTATGTGAGGTAAAAGCACGAAGGGTGATATCGTGCCGATTTTATTGATTTTATGGTGAGGACAAAAGTAAAAGCACGAAGGATGATGTCGTGCACTTGTCTTTTATTTCTGATTCTTGTTGATAATTGAACTTTGGTATTCCTTATATTTATCTATTGTTCTTATGTTATTACTTGATGTTCCCCGTAGCATGCTTCCCCCTTCTATTCTTAACTGTACATTTCTGCCTTTATTTTCCGCTGTATATGATTTAACTGCATAGGTTTATTTTGTAGTCCAGTCCTAGCCTCGTCACTACTTCGCTAAGGTTAGGCTAGGCACTTACCAGCACATGGGGTCGGTTGTGCTGATACTACACTCTGCATTGTGTGCAGATCTCGGTGCTGTAGCTTTTGGATCACAGTGAAGGTGTTGTCTTCGGTCCATTCAGGTGACCCGAGGTAGTCCTGCAGCCGTCTGCAGGCCGTGGCATCTCCTTCTATATTTTTATATTGTTTCTTCTATGTATTTCTGAAACAGCTTGTATTTACCTTTTGGGCCCTTATTTGTAGTACTCCTAGACCGATTGTGAAATTGTGATACCAGATCTGGGTAGCTTTCTAGTTTATGGAATGGTAATAGTGTTAATATTAAACTGCTACATTTCATTTCTTCCGCTTATTTAATTCCGTTGTTTTTATGATGTTTGTTCACCATTGTTAAAGGATAAAAAAATATATGAAAAAGGTTAGGTAATTGAAACAATTGGCTTGCCTAGCTTTCATTAGTAGGTGCCATCATGACCCCCGAGGGTGGGAAATTTAGGTCGTGACAAGTTAATATCAGAGCTCTAGGTTACTTAGGTCTCACAATTCACGGAGAAGCTTAGTAGAGTTTGAGGGATCGGTATGGAGACGTCTGTATTTATCCCCAGAGGCTACAAAGTAAGGAAAAAACTTCATATCTATTCTTTCCTATGGTGTGTTTTGGTTTCTCAACGCGAATTAAATTTCTACTTTGTTCTTTTGCATATGGCGAGAACATGCGCTTCCTCATCCACTGATCAGCAGCCCGAGCCCCCAACAGCAGCTCCCAGTAGGGGCAGAGGGTGAGGCAGGGGCAGAGCTCAGCCCAGAGCAGCAGCAGTAGCGGCAGAGCCTCAGGTTGAGTTTGATAATGAGGTTTCGGCCCAGGCAGTTCCGGTGGGCCCATTTCAAGTCCCAAAGGGGTTCATTGGTACCCTAGTACTCTAGGATGCTCTGGTCCATCTAGTGAGCCTTATGGAGAGTGTCACCTGGGCAGGCTAACTTCCGGTAGCACTAGCTGTCTCTCAGGCCGGGGGAGGAGCACAGACTCCCGCTACCCGCACCCCGGAGCAGATGGCTCCCTAATTTTAGAATCCAGCAGCTCAGCCAGTTGGAGAAGTTCAACCGGGTGTGGTAGCTCAGACCGGTGATAGAGCAGTTATGTCTGCTGATGCCTTGTGGAGATTGGACAGGTTTACCAAGCTCTTCACTACCACTTTCAGCGGTGCATCTTTTGAGGATCCCCAGGATTATTTAGACACCTGTCATGAGGTTCTCAGGAACATGGGGATAATGGAGACCAATGGGGTCAACTTTGCTACTTTTTACTTGTCTGGATCTGTCAAGACTTGGTGGAGAGATTATTGTTTGGCTAGACCAGCCGAATCACCAGCTTTGACTTGGGAGCAGTTTACTCAGCTATTTCTGGGGAAGTTTCTCCCCATCACTCAGAAAGAGATCTATCTGAGGCAGTTTGAGCGTCTCCAATAGGTTTCTATGACTGTTACTCAGTACGAGGCCAGGTTTATTGATTTGGCCCATCATACTCTTCTTGTACTTCACACTGAGAGAGAGAGAGAGAGAGAGAGAGAGAGAGAGAGAGGATGTTTATTGAGGCACTCGTTCAGCCTATTCGATTGCAGATGGATAAGGAGAAGGGGAGCGAGATTTCTTTTCAGGATGCCACTAATGTGGCCAGGAGAGTTGAGATGGTTCTATCACAGGGGATAGTCAGGCGTCTGACAAGAGACTTCGTCATTCTGGTAGGTTCCATGGTGCCTCGTCTAGAGGTAGGGATTATTTTGGTAGGGGCCATCCTCCCAGGACATTTCATTCAGCACTTTAGGCTTCTCACGGTGCTCCAGGTGGTCGTGGTTCTCGTATGCAGTATTTAGATCAGTTGTCCTGCAGTGCACCGCCAACCCCTATCAGTGCACCTCCGCTCCAAAGTTTTCTGAGTTGTTATTCAGGATGTCAGGGTCAGCAGTCTCAATTGTCAAAGGCTTGTTATACATGTGGTGATACTGGGCATATTGCTATATTTTTCCCTCGAGCGCCAAGCAGCTCTCAACATCAAGGTTCTCGTGCCATAGTTCAGGAACCGAGTGTTCCACTACCCGCACAGCCAGCTAGAGGTGGAGGTAGAGGTTCTAGAGGTAGAGGTATTAGAGGTAGAGGTCAGGCCGCTAGAGGTGGAGGCCAGCCAACAGGAGGCCGTCTCGGAGATGTAGTTCAAAGTGGTAGCGCCCAATCCCGATGTTATGCTCTTCCAGCGAGGCAAGAGGCTGAGTCTTTCGATGTAGTTATCACATGTACTATTTTGGTTTGTAGTAGATATGTTTCAGTTCTATTTGATCCAGGTTACATACTCCTATATGTCATCTTATTTTGCACTGTATTTGGTCATGCCTAGTGATTTGTTGAGTGCTCTTGTGCATATGTCTACACTGGCGTGTAATTCTAGTAGATCATGTCCATCATTCATATATAGTTGTGATTGGGAGTTTTGAGACTTGAGTAGATTTGTTACTGTTGGACATGGTTGATTTTGATGTCATATTGGGGATGGACTGGTTATCACCTTACCATGATATCTTGGACTGTCATGCCAAGACTGTGAGCTAAGTCTTACCGAGTTTACCTCGTTTAGAGTGGAGAGGGACTCCTGGCCATTTTACCCGTGGTGTTATCTCATATATGAAGGCTCGGCGAATGGTCAAGAAGGGGTATTTGGCCTATTTGGCATATGTTCACGATTCTAGTGTTGAGGTTCCTTCTATGGATTCTGTGCCTGTTGTTTGTGAGTTTCTCAAGGTATTTCCTTCTGACCTGTCGGGTATGCCACCCAATAGGAATATTGACTTCTACATTAATTTGGCTCCGGGCACCCAGCCTATTTTTATCCTGCCGTATCATATGGCCCCGCCTGAGTTGAAATAATTGAAGGAGCAGTTGCAAGTCTTTCTTGATAAAGGCTTCATTAGCCTAGTGTCTCACCTTGGGGTGTGTGGGTGTTATTTTTTAAGAAGAAGGACGGATCGATGAGGATGTGTATACATTACTGACAGTTGAACAAGGTCACAATCAAGAACAAGTATCTGTTGCTGAGAATTGATGATTTGTTTGATCAGCTTCAGGGTGCCAAGGTATTTTCAAAGATTGACTTAAGATCTGGCTACCATCAGTTCAGGATTAGGGCATCCGATATCCCTAAGACAGCATTTCATACTCGGTACGGGCATTATGTGTTCTTGGTGATGTCATTCAGGTTGACAAATGCCCCAGCAGCTTTTATGGATTTGATAAATCGAGTGTTCAAGACTTACTTGGATTCGTTCGTGATAGTCTTCATTGATGATATTTTGATCTATTATCGCAGTTGGGAGTAGCATGAGCAGCATTTGAGAGTGGTTCTTCAGACTTTGAGGGATAGTCAGTTGTATGCTAAGTTTTTAAAGTGTGAGTTCTGGTTGAGTTCAGTTGCATTCTTGGGTCATGTTGTATTAGCAGAGGGTATTCAGGTAGATCCAAAAAAGATAGAGGCAGTTAAGAACTAGCCTATACCCGCATCAGCTATAGAGATCCAGAGTTTCTTGGGTTTGGTAGGCTATTACCGTCGGTTTGTGGAGGGGTTTTCATCTATTGTAGCCCCGATGACTAGGTTGACCCAAAAGGGTGCCCAGTTCAGCTGGTCGGATGAGTGTGAGGCGAGCTTTCACAAGCTCAAGACAGCTTTGACTACGGCGCCGGTGTTGGTTTTGCCCACAGGTTTAGGCCATAAACAGTTTATTGTAATGCATCTTGTATTGGACTTGGTGTGGTGTTGATGCAGGATTGAAAGGTCATTGCTTATGCTTCACGAAAGTTGAAGATTCATGAGAAGAATTATCCAGTTCATGATTAGTTAGGAGCCATTGTTCACGCATTAAAGATTTGGAGTCATTATCTATATGGCGTGTTATGTGAGGTGTTCACGGATCACAAAAGTCTACAGTATTTGTTCAAGCAGAAGGAGCTGAATTTGAGGCAGAGAAGGTGGTTGGAGCTATTAAACGACTATGATATCACCATCTAATATCATCCGGGAAAGGCCAATGTGGTGGCCGATGCTTTGAGTAGGAAGTCAGCCAGTATGGGCAGTCTTGCGTATAGTCAGGTCGATGAGAGATTGCTTGCTTTGGATGTTCGGCCTTTGGCCAATCAGTTCGTGAGGTTAGATATTTCTTAGCCCAGTCGGGTGTTAGCTTGCATAGTCGCTCGTTCTTATTTATTGGAGTGTATCCGAGATGGGCAGTATGATAACCCTCATTTGTGTGTCCTTAGGGACATGGTGCAGCACAGTGGTGCCAAGCAGGTTACATTATGAGATAATGGAGTTTTAAGGTTGCAGGATCGAGTTTGTGTGCCTATTATGGATGGGCTTCGAGATTTGATTTTAGAGGAGGCCCATAGTTCCCGATACTCTATTCATCTGGGCACCTCTAAGATGTATTAGGATTTGCAGCAACATTATTGGTGAAGGAGGATAAAGAAGGATATTGTTGCATATGTGGCTTGGTGTTTGAATTGTCAACAGGTAAAGTACGAGCATTAGAGACCTGGTGGTTTGTTCCAGAAGATTGAGATCCCTGAGTGGAAGTGGGAGCATATCACAATAGACTTCATTGTTGGACTCCCACGTACTCAGAGGAAGTTCGATGTAGTGTGGGTTATTGTTGATAGGCTGACCAAGCCAGCACATTTCATTCATGTGGTAGTCTCTTATTCTTCAGAGAGGTTAGCTAAGATCTATATTCGGGAGATTGTTCATCTTCACGGTGTGCCCGTGTCTATCATTTCGGACCGAGTTACGCAGTTTACCTTACATTTCTGGAGAGCAGTTCAACGTGAGTTGGGCACACGGGTCAAGTTGAGCACAACATTTTATCCTCAGATAGACGGGCAGTCCGAGCGTACTATTCAAATTTTTGAGGATATGCTCCGAGCTTGTGTAATTGACTTTGGAGGCTCATGGGATCATTTCCTACCTTTAGCGGAGTTTTCCTACAATAATAGCTACCAGTCGAGTATCTAGATGGCTCCTTATGAGGCTTTATATGGTAGGCGGTGTCGATCGGCGGTTGGATGGTTTGAGCCGGGAGAGGCTCAGTTGTTGGGTATGGATCTTGTACATGAGGCATTTGTCAAGGTCAGGATTATTTAGGATAGGCTTCGTATAGCTCAGTGCAAGCAAAAGAGTTATACCGACCATAAGGTTCGTGATGTGGCATTCATGGACGGCGAGCGAGCGTTACTTCCGGTGTCGCCAATGGAGGGTGTGATGAGATTTGGGAAGAGGGATAAGCTTAGCCCTAGGTTCATTGGTCCATTTGAGATTCTTGATCGAGTGGGAGACGTGGCTACAGACTTGCGTTGTTTCCGAGCTTATCATCATTGCATCCAGTGTTTCATGTGTCCATGCTTCGGAAGTATCATGTCGATTCATCCCACATGTTAGACTTCAGCACTGTCCAGTTGGACTAGGACTTGTCCTATGAGGAGGAGCCGGTAGCCATTTTAGACCAGCAGGTTCACCAGTTGAGATCAAAGAGTTTTCCTCCTGTTCATGTTCAGTGGAGAGGTCAGCCTGTTGAGGCAGCGACCTCGGAGTCCGAGTCCGATATACGGAGCCAATATCCCCATGTTTTCTCCGACTGAGGTACTTATTTTCTATGTCCGTTAGTTTTATAGTGGGTCGTCATACTTGTTTTACAAGTTGATTCTGTGTTCCGAGGCATTAAATACCTCTTTTTTGTCTTACCTCGATTTGTGTGTGCAGTCCCGGCGTGTATCCGGAAAGCCATTATGTGAAAATCTGTGAAAAATGATAAATTTTGCTTTTAAAATGAATTTAAGTTAACTTCGATCAATATTTAGGGTAAACAGACTCGAACCCATGATTTGATGACCCCGGAGGGTCCGTAGGAAAATATGGGACTTGGGCGAATGCCCGGTATAGAACTCCGAGGTCCCAAGCCCGAGAAATGAATTTTGGAAGAAAATTGTTTAACTGAAATTATAAGAGTTTTCAAAAATATAAATGAGGTTGAATTTGATGGTATCGGGCCCATATTTTAGTTCCGGAGCTCGGTACATGTCTTATATGGTATTTAAGTTGAGCTTGTGAAATTTGGTAAGAAACAAACTTGATACGACGTGAATCGGACAACCGATTGTTGAAATGTAACTTAAGATTTCATGAAATGTAACTTAAGATTTCATGATATTTTTCTTTGATTTTGATGCTAAATTCATAGTTATTGATGTTATTTTGATGATTTGATCGCACGAGAAAGTTCGTATTATGTTTTTGGACTAGCGTGCATGTTTGGTTTGGAGCCCCAAGGGCTCGGGAGAGTTTTGAATAGGCCATGGAGTGGAATTTGACTTAGGGAAACTGCTGGTATATTGCAGATCTGCAGGCTTCGCAATTGTGAAGCCTGGATCGCAATTGCAAGCTCGCATTTACGAAAAACCAATCGCATTTGCGATGACTGGCTGGATAGGGAACCTTCGCATTTGCGAAGCTTATGTCGCAAAGGCGACCTTGACAGGCACCGCAATTGAGAACATTGTTCGCATTTGTGAAGAAAGCAGACATAGGCCATCCTTTGCAATTGCGAATCTTTGGCTGCAATTGTGAGTTCGTATTTGCGAACCAGGCTTCGCAATTGCGATATTTGCGCATGTGTAAATCATGACTTAGCCGAAAATCTCTCATTTTTCAAACTTTCTCAAAACCTATACGCCTTTGGGCAATTTTTCAAAGACAACTACTCTTCCAAATCGATTGTAAGTCATTTCTAACTCATTTTCTTTAATCTTTAACATCTTTTCACATGATTTCAACTCAAAATCAAGGGTTTTCATTGGGGAAATTGCTTGTTTTGGATAGAACTTAGATTTTTCAAATTTTGGAAATTTGGACCTTGATTAGAGGTCCGATCATATTATACATTGGGTTCGTGGGTGAATGGGTAATTGGGTTTTGGTTCGAACCTCGGGTTTTGACCATGTGGGCCCGGGGTCGATTTTTGACTTTTTGGGAAAAACTTTAGAAAACCTATTTTCATGCATTAGAATTGATTCATTTATCATCTATGGATATAGTTAAGTAACATGTGGCTAGGTACGAGCGAATTAGTGATGGAATCAAGAGGTAAAGTAATAGTTGAGGCTTGAATTGTGTTCGTAGCATCGAGGTAAGTGTTTGGTGTCACGACCCCGATTTTCCACCCTAAGGAGTCGTAATGGCGACTACTCGTGAAAGCTAGGCAATCCGAGTGTTATAAATTCATTAACCTTTTTATTAAGCCTTTTCAACAATTCAACATAATAGGTTATCAAACAGCGAAATAAATTAAATAACCAGAAATACGGAAGACGAAAAATTAATAGTTTAACCCAACATCATTACATGAATTTGATATACAACACACCAGAATTTGGTGTCACAAAGTCACGGACTATCTATGAATACTACAAATAAAGTTTGAATATAAATACATGAATATGTCTTCGAATAAGTAA
This sequence comes from Nicotiana glauca, assembly GCA_026770625.1. Lineage (NCBI taxonomy): Eukaryota > Viridiplantae > Streptophyta > Magnoliopsida > Solanales > Solanaceae > Nicotiana > Nicotiana glauca. The sequence continues at coordinate 32,357 of MU691399.1, forward strand.
AAATAGAAGGAAATTATAGAAGGAGACACCAAGTCCTGCGGACGCCTGCAGGACTACCTCGGGTCACCCATTGGACTGAAGGCAGCAACCTCAGTGGGGTCCAAAAGTTGCAGCACCGGGATCTGCACACAGTGTAGAGTGTAGTATCAGCACAACCGACCCCATGTGCTAGTAAATGCCTAGCCTAACCTCGACGAAGTAGTGACGAGGCTAGGACCAGACTACCAAATAAACATGTGCAATAAAATCATATACAGCGGAAAATAAAATTAGATATCCACAGTTAACGATAGGGAGTGGAAAGCATGCTACAGAGAGTATTAGATAGCAACAAAATATCGAAGAGAAACGTAAAGAAACCAGAATTTAATTGCTAACAATAATGAGGAAAACAAACACAGTATTCACTTTCATTTCTTTTTTGTTGCAGAAGTGCAACCCGACCCCATTTCATATATCTCGTTGCAGGCATGCAACCTGCTCCCATTTCATATATCTCATTGCAGGCGTGCAACCCCCTCCCATTTTGTATATCTCATTACAGGCGTGCAACCCACTCCCATTTCATATCTCTTGTTGTAGGAGTGCAACCCGCTATGCAACCCGCTCCCATTTCATATATCTCGTTGTAGGCGTGCAACCCGCTCCCATTTCATATATCTCGTTGCACGCATGCAACCCGCTCCCATTTCATATATCTTGTTGCAGGCGTGCAACCCGCTCCCATTTCATATATCTCATTGCAGACGTGGAACCTGGTCCCATTTCATATATCTTGTTGCAGGCGTGCAACCGGCTCCTATTTCAATTATCAACGTGGTGGCGTATCACCCGATCCCACTTACAAATCAACATCAATCATAAAAGAATCCTGGCAACGGAAAAAGAGTATAACAATAACATCCCAGCAAGGGAGACAATTTCATAAATAATAACATCCCGGCAAGGGAGACAATATCTTTAACAATAACATCCCGGCAAGGGAGATAATAATGAAAATCATCATATTAAGCATGAATAAATCACAACGGATTCACAACAATTACAATACGAGACTCGAGGGCATGCTTGACACTAATGTATAGATACTCGTCACCATGCCTATACGTCGTACTCTACAACTAACATATAGCAAATAGAATACAACCCCTAATCCCTCAAGCTAAAGTTAGACAAAACACTTACCTCGATACCACAAACACAATTCAAGTCTCAACTATCGCTTTACCTCTTGTTTCCACCGCCAATATGCTAGTATCTAGCCGCTAGTTACTTAGCTATATCAAGGAACGCTAAATGAATCAATTCTAATGCATGAAAATAAGTTTTCCAATGATTTCCCCAAAAAGTCAAAAATCAGCCCCTGGCCCACATGGTCAAAACCCGAGGTTCGAACCAAAACCCGATTATCCATTCACTCACGAACCCAAATATATAATTAGTTTTGACATTGGACCTCAAATTGATGTCCAAATCCCCAAAATTTGAAAAAACTAATTTCTACCCTAAACACCCAATTTCCCCCATGAAAATCCTTGATTTTGAGTTGAAATCATGTGAAAATATGTTAAATATTGAAGAAAACGAGTTAGAAATGACATACAATCGATTTGGAGAAGAACGTTTCTTTGAAAAATCGCCCAAGAGAGTTTATGTTTTGAAAGAGTTTGAAAAATGGGAAATTTACGGCTAAGTTAGGATTTAGCAGGTCGTAGATGTCGCAATTGTGACCAAGGTTTGCAATTGCAAACCCCTTCAGGACCTGCTATCCTCGCATTTGCGATTCGCATTTGCAAAGGGACTGTCGTATCTACGACGACTGGGGATTTCTGGGGTTTTCGCATTTTTGAATAGCTGCTCGCAATTGCGAGCAAAGCTGGCCAGGGATTACTTCACATTTACGAAGATCCCCTCGCAATTACCAAGTTCACAGACCTCGCAATTCCGGCACCAGACCTCGCAATTACCAAGTTCACAGACCTCGCAATTCCGGCACCAGACCTCTCAATTGTGAGATCAAGGCCCTCAACACATACCAGCTGAAAACCTGCAATTTCCTAAGTTCAATTCCACTCTTTGGCCTATACAAAAACTCACCCGAGCCCTCGGGGCTCCATACCATAAAAAACTATGAATTAAAATAACTATGAATTAAACCCCAATCATCAAAATAACATAAACAACTATGAATTAAACCCCAAATTCATGAAATTATTCAAGAACACTAAAATTTCCATTTTCTCAACTTCTAAGTCCGTTTTATACCAAACCAACTCTGATCTTTACCAAATTTTATAAATTTATCTTGATTATTATTTCAAACTTCTACCAGGCCCCGAAACTAGGATATGGGCCCGATACCATCAATAAAATGCACCAATTCTCTTCTAAAACCCTTTATATTATCCAGAAAATCATTTTCTTCATAAATTCATTTCTCGGGCTTGGGACCTCAGAATTCGATTCCAGGCACACGCCCAAGTCCCAAATTTTTATACGGACCTTACGATACCATCAGATACCAGGTCTGGGTCCATTTACCAAGAATGTTGACCAAAGTCAACTTTATCTATTTTTTAAAAGCAAATTTCCTTATTTTATTTTCACATAAAAAGCTTTCCGGAAATGTGCCTGGACTGTGCACGCAAATTGAGGTAAGGAAAAAAGAGGTTTTTAAGGCCTCGGATCACATAATTCACTTGCAAAACAAGTGATGACCTTTTGGGTCATCACATTCTCCACCTATAAAACAATCATTTGTCCTCGAACGGACATAAGAAAGAAGTACCTGAGTCGGATAAAAGATGGGGATATTGGCTCCGCATATCGGACTCTGACTCTCAGGTCGCTGCCTCAACAAGCTAACCTCTCCACTGAATACGAACAGAAGGGAAACTCTTCAATCTCAACTGACGAACCTGTCGGTCTAGAATAGCTACCGGCTCCTCCTCATAGGTCAAGTCCTTGTCCAATTGGACATTGCTGAAATCTAACAGGTGGGATGGATCGTCGTGATACTTCCGAAGCATGGACACATGAAACATTGGATGCACGGCTGATAAGCTCAGTGGAAACGTATGTCTGTAAGCCACCTCTCCCACTCGATCGAGAATCTGAAACAGGCCAATAAATCTAGGGCTATGATTTCCCTTCTTTCCAAATCTCATCATGCCCTTCATAGGCGACACCCGAAGCAACACCCGCTCGCCGACCATGAATGCCACATCACTAAGCTTACGGTCAGCATAACTCTTTTTGCCTGGACTGAGCTATACGAAGACTATCCTGAATGATCGTGACCTTGTCCAAGGCATCCTGTACTAGATCCGTACACAACAACCGAGCCTCTCCCGACTCAAACCACCCAACCAGCAACTGACGCCGCTTACCATATAAAGTCTCTAAGGATCCATTTGCATGCTTTAATGATAGTTGTAGTTGTAGGCAAACTCCGCTAAAGGCAAGAACTGATCCCACGAGCCTCCAAAGTCAATGACACAAGCTCGGAGCATATCCTCCAAAATCTTAATTGTACGCTCGGACTGCCCGTCCGTCTGAGGATGAAATGTTGTACTCAACTCAACCTGTGTGCCCAACTCTTGCTGGACTACCCTCCAAAATGGTGAGGTAAACTGCGTACCTCTATCCGAAATGATAGATACTGGCACACCATGAAGACGAACGATCTCCCGAATATAGATCTCTGCCAACTGCTCAGAAGAATAGGAGACTTCCACCGGAATGAAATGCGCTGACTTGGTCATCCTCTCAACAAAAACCCACACTGTGTCAAACTTCCTCCAAGTCTGTGGGAGTCCAACAACGAAATCTATAATGATCCGCTCCCACTTACACTAAGGAATCTCGATATTCTAACACAAACCACCAGGTATCCGATGCACGTACTTTACCTGCTGACAATTCAAACACCGAGCCACATATGCAACAATATCCTTCTTCTTCCTACTCCACCAATAATACTACTGCAAATCTTGGTACATCTTAGTGACGCTCGGACGAATGGAGTACCGGGAACTATGGGCCTCCCCTAAAATCAACTTTCGAAGTTCATCCACATTAGGCACATAAACTCGACCCTGTAGTCTCAAAACTGCATCATCTCCTAATATAACTTATTTGGAACCACCGTGCTGCACCTTGCTCCTAAGGACACACAAATGAGGATCATCATACTGTCGGTCTCGAATACGCTCTAAGAAAAACGAGCGACTGTGCAAGCTAACACATGGCTGGGCTCAGAAACATCCAACCTCACGAACTGATTGGCCAAATCCTGGACATCCAAAGCAAGCGATCTCTCACCGACCGGAATATATGTAAGAATGCCCATACGGGCTGACTTTTTACTCAAAGTATCGGCCACCACATTAGCCTTCCCGGGTGATATAAGATGGTGATATCATAGTCTTTTAATAGCTCCAACCATCTTCTCTGCCTCAAATTTAGCTCCTTCTGCTTGAGCAAGTATTTCAAACTCTTGTGATCCGTGAACATCCCACATGACACCCCATACAGATAATGCCTCCAAATCTTCAATGCGTGAACAATGGCTGCTAACTCCAAATCATCAAACCGGATAGTTCTTCTCATGAATCTTCAAACGTGAAGCAGAAGCGATGACCTTGCCATCCTACATCAACATCGCACCAAGTCCAATACGAGATGCATCACAATAAACTGTATATGGCCCTGAACTTGTGGGCAAAACCAACATTGACGCCGTAGTTAAAGTTGTCTTGAGCTTCTAAAAGCTCGCCTTACACTCATCCGACCACATGAATTGGGCACCCTTCTGGGTCAACCTGGTCATCGGGGCTGTAATAAATGAAAACCTCTCTACAAATCAACGGTAATAGCCCGCCAAACCCAAGAAACTCCGGATCTCTATAGCTGATTCTTGACTGCCTCTATATTCTTCGGATCTACCCGAATACCCTCTACTAATACAACATGACCCAAGAATGCAACTGAACTCAGCCAGAACTCAGACTTCAAAAACATAGCATACAACTGACTATCTCTAAAAGTCTAAAGAACCACTCTTAGATGGTGCTCATGCTCCTCCCGATTGTGGAAATAGATTAAAATATCATCAATGAAGACTATTACGAATGAATCCAAGTAAGTCTTGAACACTCGGTTCATCAAATCCATACAAGTTGTTGGGGCATTTGTCAACCCAAATGACATCACCAGGAGCTCATAATGCACGTACTGAGTGCGAAAAGCTATCTTAAGGACATCAGATGCCCTAATCTTCAACTGGTGGTAGCCAAATCTCAAGTAAATCTTCGAAAATACCTTGGCACCATGAAGCTGGTCAAACAAATCATCAATCCTCGGTAATGGATACTTATTCTTGATTGTAACATTGTTCAATTGCCGGTAATCTATAGACATCCTCATTGATATGTCCTTCTTCTTAACAAAAAACATCAGCACACCCCAAGGCGAGACACCAGGTCTAATAAAGCCTTTATCAGGCAACTCTTGCAGCTGCTCCTTCAATTCTTTTAACTCTGGCAGGACCATATGATATGGCGAAATAGAAATGGGCTGAGTTTCGAGAGCCAAATCAATGCAGAAGTCAATATCCAAGTCAAGTGAAATACGGCATGTCTGAAGGAAACACCTCAGGAAACTTACGAACAACCAACACATAATCCATAGAAGTAACATCAGCACTAAAATCATGAACATATGCCAAATAGGCCAAAACACACCTTCTTGACCATTCTAAACGAGGCAACACTACGGGTAGAATGACTAAGAGTCCCTCTCCACTCTAAACGAGGCAACCCCGACAAGGCTAAGGTCATAGTCTTGGCATGACAATCTCAGAAAGTATGGTAAGGTGATAACTAGTCCATCCCTAATTTGACATCAAAATCAACCACATTTAGAAGTAACAAATCTACTCGAGTCTCAAGACCCCCAATCACAACTATACATGAACGATGGACACGATATACCATAATAAAATTATCAACAGGTGTAGAGACATATACAGGAGCACTTAAAGAATCACTAGGCATGACCAGGTACAGTGAAATATATGACACATAGGAGTATGTAGATCCTGGATCAAATAAAACTGAAGCATCTCTATTACAAACTAGAATAGTACCCGTGATAACTGCATCGAAAGCCTCAGCCTCTAACCTGGCTGGAAGGGCATAACGTCAAGGGTGGGCCCCACGACTCTAAACTACATCTCTGGGATGGCCTCCTGCTGGTTGGCCTCCACCTTTAGTAGCCTGAGCTCTACCTCTTATACCTCTACATCCATTTCTAATACCTCTACCTCTACCTCTAGCTTGCTGAGCGGGCGGTGGAACACTCGGTGCCTAAACCATGGCACAGGAACCCTGATGCTGAGAGCTGCTCGGTGCTCGAGGACAACTAGAAATATGCCTCGTATCGCC